>PVJL010002061.1:198138-218724 GCA_004026885.1 Lyroderma lyra | reverse complement strand
CTTTTCTTACAGCTGAGTAATATTCCATTGTGTAAATGTACCACAGCTTCTTTATCCAGTCATCTGTCGCAGGGACCTTTGGTTGTTTCCATGTTTTGGCCACTGTGAACAGCGCTGCAATGAACATTGGGGTACATAAGTCTTTGCGGACAAAGGTTTTCAAGTTCTTTGGGTAGATCCCCAGAAGGGGGATTGCTGGATCAAATGGTAGCTCCATTCCCAATTTTCTGAGGAACCTCCACACTGCCTTCCACAGTGGTTGTACCAGTTATTTTCTCCCATTCAGTTGGCTGTCTCTTTGCCTTGTTGATGGTTTCTTTTGCTGTGAGATCCCCCCTAGTCTATCTGCCTTCCTCACATTTCTTTGAGAGACGTGATCGCCCTGAATTTTTATGGGAAGCTGAGGGGCTGAAGGTCTCCTCTTCTGTATCTGCTTCCTGCTGAGGATGGTCGTTGTCCCTACCTGTTGGGGATCCACGGAGCTCTCACCCTATCTGATCTAAAGGGGGAAGGGGTCTCGAGATCCACCAATTTGACTCCTTTGGTCGAGATGGGCTGGAAGCCTTGCCAGGTGACTCCTGCATTGCAAAGACCCCTAGATAAGGAGAACCAGACCCAGTTAGTAAATTCAAACGCTTTGGCCCGAGATGTAGACTTCAAAGCTATCACTGCAGGGTGACTACAGATTTGTTTAGCCCTTTGGAGTCTGCTCCTGCTGGTTTTGGTCTCCACAGGCCACCCAGGTGCGACTGCCTATCCAGGAATGGCCTGGGGATGATACAATTAATAAACAGCTTCATGGTCGCAAGGAGAATTAGCTAAAAATCTAGCATACCCAGCTAAGTTCAGTTTTATTATTACATATCACAAATTTTAGGATGGCTAACAAGGGCTAGAGACAGACATTTTGGAAATAGCAAATACAAGTTACAAGTTCTCTGAATGATTAGCTCAAACCGGGACAAAGGACATCCGGGAGGTATGGGATAAAAGCCTATTATTTTAAGTTTTAAGCAGGGGCAAGGTGGAGACATTCTAGGATTCAAGTTAGGAGCAATCGGCTGTTTAAACTAGAGTTAAAGGAAGACTGATTGAGAAGGTATTAAAGCTACGGCCTAAAAAAAAAGTGAAATCGAGAGCCAAAGAACTAGAATAGGAGTTTTTAGTGAAGTGGGGGGATGGCTACACTGTTTGGCCCACATCAATATGATTTTGGAATTTTTCATTCTCTAATCGAATGCCACTGATTTCCTCTCATTTGATATGAAGTTGAAAAGTCAGTTGATTGTTTCTTTTTTCAGTTATCTAGAAGTCTGAGGAATGTGAACAAAAAATGAGGACCATGGGAAAAGTGTCTTTCAGTGTTTATATAAATAGAAAAGAAAAATATCTTGCACTACAGCCAAATCCAGCCTTCTAGTGCTATCACCAACTGCCTCAAGAAAGAACTTGTTTCTTAAAAATAAGTCTGTTAAGATCTGCTATCACTCACCCTTTACCTCTAACTGCCACCTAAGCTCAGGCTTTTTGGCATATCTACCTTCAAATTCCACCTGGTCCTCTTCCACAACCACACCAAGAGAGAAACCCTGAAGTTTTGGCAAATAATCCTTTCCTTCCCAAATCAAAAGTACAAGAGCACATACTTAAGTTTTATATGTAACCCAGTTCCATATTTTTTTCTACTACAAGTAACCGCTGCTCAGAACACCATTAGAATAAAGACCAAATTTTGTCTTTTGTCTCCATTGTGCCCAAACATTTCTCCACGTAGTTGTTGTTCAGTACAGGTATTTCCTAGCTTCCTTGCCTACATGACTGATAGATTTATGAGAGGAGCCCCTATTACTACAATCACGCTAATGTTTGGAACCTTCATTTCAAATGAAGATCCTTACTGCTGATCATGAAGATTCCTAAAATTTGGAGCATGTTTCAATAACCCCTAAAGGAAAAAGCATGGCACCAATAACTCAGTACAAATTCGAATACTGAATTCTATTTGATCAAAGAAAACCTGCTATATTTCATTATATCACATTCAAAGTGATAAAAAAAAATAAGTACTCAGTGAGGGATCTATAGATAGAATTATAACATGACCTTGAAAAAGAGAAGAAAGTATGGGCATCAGGTCAGACTTGAGGCTTGTTTAGGGTGCAAAAATACCTTTCATTATGGAAGATTTGGTCCATAAAATTCTACTCCAGTGCTGGTCAATAGAACTTAATACAATAGTGGACATGTTCTTTATCTGTACATTGATACAGCAGTCATTAGCCACATGTGGTTGCTGAGCACTTGAAATATGCCAGACAGACTGGGAAACTGTATTTTAATCTTAATTAATTTTTTATTGTTAAATTTATTGGAGGAACATTAGTTAGCAAAAATTACACGGGTTCCAGGAGTACAATTCTATAGTGCATAGTCTATGTGTTGCAAAATGTGTTCACCACCCAGAGTCAGTGCTTTTTCCACCACCATATATATTTGACTTCTCCTCCCTTCTTTCCCACCCTCCTTCCTCCTTACCCTCAGGTAACCACTAAACTGTTTACTGTGTTCATGAATTTTTGTTTCTTTACTGTTTTCAGTTTTATATTTCACATATGAGTGAAGTCATATGATTCTTGGCTTTTTCTGCCTGGCTTATTTTGCTTAGCATGATGATCTCAAGCTCCATTCATTTTGTCACAAATGTCAGTATTTCATCATTTCTTACAGCTGAGTAATATTCCATTGTGTGTATGTACCACAGTTTCTTTGTCCAGTCATCTGTCACAGGGCACTTCGGTTGTTTCCATGACTTGGTCACTGTAAACAGCACAGTGATGAACGTTGAGGTACATAAGTCTTTGCAGACTAAAATTTTTAAAATTTTGGGGTAGATACCCAGAATAGGAAATGCCAGGCCATATGGTAGCTCCATTCCCAATTTTCTGAGGAGCCTCCACACTGTCCTCCATAGCAGTTGTACCAATTTACAATCCCACCAGCAGTGTGAGAGAGAGTTCCTTTTTCTCCACATCCTCTCCAGCACTTGTTATTCCTTGTCTTGCTGATAACCACCATTCTAACAGGTGTGAGGTGGTATCTCAGTAATTTTAGTTAATTTTCATTTAAATAGTCACCTCTGTTGTATAGCCCAAGCCTAATGAAACCATTAACTTGTCTTTAGTCAAATTCCCTCCCTTAAATCTAATCTCTCAGTTTTCCTCTGAGCCACTGGGAATTAAGTTCAAGAAGATTTTGAAGCAAATAATCTCTTTCTTACATTTTTTTTTCTTAATTGATCACTCTAGACTTTAAAGGACCTTGTGTATTAGGTCTAGAAGTTTGAAGAAAGCATCAACATTTTTTCCCCAGGATCTCTGAGCCTTCTCTCAGTGCTAGACCACAGCTTATGGTCAAGTAAGGTGGAGGGCTGAGGGATTCTATAAGCTTGATAAGAATTTTAGGAAGAAACTGAGTCCTTTCATCTTAACATTGTCCGCCCCACCCACCTGGAATCCCTTCCATTTATGGAAGAGTTCTAAAAAATCTCTTCCCAATGATTTTGGTCATCCTTATCTTCCTCCCCAAGAACTAGCAATATCTGTTGTCATAAAAACAAACACCTAAACATCATGCTGATTTTTCAATGTCTGAGGTGTATTACTATAGCAGATAGATATTCAACGTTTTATCTCACCAGGCCTGTAAAATAGTGCATTTTTACTGCATTTTATATTTCTCTTCTGAGTTTAAAAAAAGGAAAACTTTTTCCTAATAACCTATTCTATGCACAGCATGTGGTTAAAATTAAGGTAATATTGTTCATTCCACATACAAAGTATTTTTTATCTTGGGAAAAACATTGATTACTCCCAGAGAATACTGCTGCACATTAGTCATTACTTCACCATTTCACAGATGAAGAGTGGGAGGAGGAAATGAATGAAGACTAAAAGAAGAATATCTCTGCAACGTCTTAGCCAGTATCAAAGTTAGACTTTTAAGGTCTGTCATTTTTCATCTCAACCTCAGACTTGTCCCCTATTTAAGATTATAACCATTAATCACCCTCAATTAACTGTGAGCCTATTTTACATAAGTAAATCTAAACTCATACCAACAAATGGCCTCGCCCAACAAGTAAGAAAGAAAGCAAGAAACCTAAGACTGTTATTAGCCACATTATACTGTTAATTTTATCAAATGTTTTGTTGACTAGTTTCCTGGGAAAGACTCAAACATAGATATATATGAAAAAAGGAAATTGCTACTCCCTCACCCACCCTGATTTAATAACCTGGAAAAATATTATAAAACCACACATCACATGAGTTACAAATCATCTACACATAAAAGTGGTTGTTTCTGTCCCCAAATCTCTGTTACCTATATTGCCTGACTTATCACTGAAATGGTAACTATACATGATGGTGTGTGGAAGGATAGGGGATAACTATTTAGGGAACTTTTAGTTCATAAGAAAAAGAGGAAGGGCTTTCCCTTTTGAGAAATATATTTAAATGTTTTAGTCCAAGGGAAAAAAAATCTCAGTTATAAATGTTATGTCCACGTGATTATACTTTCCGCCAACGTATCTCTTTTCTTTCTAAATACAAGGACTGTGTGGAAAGTACCAGGCATGTAACTGTTCTCATTATATTGACAGTGGATACATTTTTTTCTGGAAAATCCTCATATACTTACCTTAGAAATTCCTTCTCTTTGTCACAATGCCTAAAATTCTGCTAAGAGTTGTATTTTAATTAACAATAATTCTCTTTTAAAATCCAACTATCTTTGAAAATCAAATACATTTGTCCCTTTACCAATACCTCACCAGGCTATGTCAGAGAGATTAGATTTTTAATTGTGGGGAGGGGTCCTCCAGAATAACAATGATGTACAGTAAAGCAAACCTATATAAATGTGCCAAATACAGGCTGCACTTGTACCTTAGTGTATGTAACATCAAATTCTAGAATTTAAAAGAAATGCAAAGATTTTTTTGGCCCTACCCTAGAGTTTTTAAATCAGTATTTTGAGGCAGGTATAGAAATTTGCATTCAAACAAGATTTTCCAGGCAATTCTGATGCATGTTGCTGAATTCCAAGAAATGTTGTCCCCTAGAGGTGTGCACAGCATACTCTGCACCCCACATGGGGGCCTATACATCACCTATTTTGATAAGGGTTTAGGTCATTTGAATACATGGAACATTGAGGATCGTGGGAAAAGAGCTAAAATGAAAAGATAGATGAATATTTGAAAATAACCAAATGCATACTTTGTCATTTCAAAATTTTTCATCAAAATTTGACTTTGTACCCAGGAGAGCAGCAACCTCACATTTTATTCCTCTTTATTTTCCCCCTTTCTGTTCTTTTTCTACAAAACTCCCTACTCTCGGAGCCTGGAATCTGTTTTATACAGTCCAATGTCGCACAGACAAAATCATTTTTATGTGTTGCCTTGGGACTCCATCTATCATCTTTAACATTACTTCAATAAGAACAGTTATAAAGTACAAACAATCCAATACAACCCTTCCCTAATACAGAAACTTAAGTGTATACTAACAAGGAAGCAGACAGACAAGACTCCAAGAGAAAAACAAAGCAATTCTATGTTGTCAATAACCACCATGAAAATTTATTATATTGTCTCCCCCAAAATATCGCAGTGATCAGGAGGATCATATTAGAAAATAGTTGCTACATTGTGCACTTCCCCAAATCTTTGCCATTGTTCCTTAGAAGGTTACAATTAAAGTGTTCTAAATTTTTAAAATATAATACAAATTCATAGTAAGTACAAAAGAATATTCTCAAACCAGTTATGAATGAATTTTGGATTCATCTGCTTCTCTCCATTAAGACAGTTAAGCCCTTGTTCCTTTGTTATATGAGGGGTGGAACTCAGAATTGCAGCATCAGCTTGTCAGGAATAAAGCATTATAGCCCCCCCCCCTCAGAGTAACTGAATTCAAACCTACAAGTGATGCTGTATGCATATTAACTTTTGACAAGCATTATTTTATTTCACATTAGGACTTACCTCTAAGGGAATTCGGAGCCATCTGCTATGGACACTCTGATGCTGGTGAGATTCAGTATCCTGAATCTGAGTCTGAAATATTCATAGAAATTATGACTTTAGAATTGATTTTCAGAAAAATAATCCATCATTATAAATGTAAGTTTTTACAAAAAAATTATATTATTGACATTTCAATTCCTACTAAGGATTCTATAAGACAAGGCTAAACTCTTCAATTCAGTGATTGACTCATGGGTAGATTATGGTGGAGTTCTTTCAATGGAGTACCATGAAGGACCATACTAGTTAGGATTTTTTAAATGCATGCTCAAAATCACATAATACTGTAAAATAAATGTTTCTTCCACCTCCATGTGGTTTAATCATAATTAGACTATTTGCTGTATGGCTACTTTGAATGAAAACACAGAAAAGAAAATTACATTAAGCATCCATAAAATCCCCTAAATATCTTTGGTTAGGAAATCCAGGAGCAAATTTTAATTCTTTACTTCATGACTTTCTACCACAAACATCCCATATCCTCAATAAAAGACATCAACAAAATTGTGAGAACACACACAATAAAATGGAGCGGAAAAAGAAATGGATAAGAGGAATCATACGTAATAGATATTTTTAAATTTCTCTTTTTAATTTAACTCCTTATTTTGCTTAGCTGTTGGCTTCCTGGATGGTGGGCTCCAGATCCTCAAAACTGAGGTTTGAGTTCTAGTAACTTAATCTTATCACCAGTTGTGATTAAAATAAAGTATCTAGTTTACTGTATGACAAGGACTAAGTTTCTGTCCTTTGAGAAAATTTCCCTCACTTGTTTCCTTAACTCTAACTGCAGCCCATACCCAAGCCAATCAACATGAAATTATATGCAGAATTCTTTTACAAAAAATCAGGCAAAATAATTGATAGATGAACACAAAGCCATCAGCATAATCAAACAATTTAAAGCATGTTCCTCTAATGAATTCATGATGTATGTGATGGAAACACTTATTTTAGTCACCACAATACAACACTATAGAATTTTAATGACCCAATTTTTGCTCATTTAAATTATTTTATCTTTAATTTACTTTGATTTACTGATTTCTTATTGCTAAGTTTGCATTATTTCAATTTAAAACAATCTCTGAATTCTCTCATGTCATTTTTATACAATTTCGTTCACTTTAACGGTCTCTTTTCTAACGTTTGATATTTACTAATCGACTACAATATATCAGCTTCTCATGGAGATGACTTTGCCCAACCATTTGTATAAAAATGCAGAAAAAGTTCACTGATAATATTATTCTTTGAAGAATATATACCTTTGCTTTTGTGAATAAAGGGTGATAGATATTTGTGATATGGCTTACCTAATTCAAAATTTCTATTTTTGCTGTATAATTACATAAATTTGTTTTAAATGTAGCTAGACATAACATTTAAACACAAAAAAATATAACTTGATTTTATAGGACTATGCTAACAGCAGCTGAAAGCTTAGCTACTTCTGTAAATATACAGACAGATAAATACAACCATATGTAGTGTTGTAGACTTCCTCAATGTCTATCAAGTAGCTTAATGCTATCCAAGTACTCCAGTGATAATGAAACTCAAGGCTCAAAGGACAGTGAGAATATTATTCCATATAATGTATTATGCATCAATAGTTCAAGTAGGCAAATTCTATCAGCCTCTCAGGCCACCACAACAGAATCAGTGAAAAGAGTATTAACTGATTCAAGAAATGGAAAAACAAAAAGAGGAAAGGGAAACCGAAACAAGTAAAAATATACACACTCCTCTCTTTATTTTTAAAATCTCTGGCCATCTTTCTGTATCCATCTTGACTTCTACAGATGGACTCTGTGGGCTCTCTGCTCCTACTGACCCTTCTCCAAATCTTCATCTGACCCCCTCTTTGCCTCTCTCTCATATTCCTTTTGTTTCTTTATTTGACAACAAAGTTCAATTCAAGGTCAAAGTCAAATATATACTTGTTGCCATTCAGTCCCAGACATTTACTTATCAAATTCAAGAGTTCAATTCAAATCAATCCATTATTATGATCACATTCTAATTCTAACCCTAATTAATATGGGTATCCCCTAGCCTATGACATTAATTCCACCTGAGAAATATCTATCTTTCTAGTTCTTTATTTATTTATTTTGGACAGAAAAACTACTCTGTCACAGCAGCAAATTTTAAACATTTTCTGAAGTCCCCTCTGTCTTGTAACAGTGTCTAGGTGTCATTTTAAGAAAGATAAATTGGGTCCATTATCAGAAAATAGTTGTTATTGTCAATTTTTTTTAACACCAAAACTGCACTTGATCTTTAATATTCCTTTTAATTGATCACTCACATCAGGTTAGATTAGACATATTTTAGAAAGTTTAAGACACTTTCTCATTATTGCATAAAAAGTGAAATAAGATGGGGAACTTATTATACAACAAGTTGACAATGCACTGTAGAACTGTATGCCTGAAACCTATGTAATCCTTGCTAACAGATATCACCCCAATAAGTCTAACAATAAAAATAACTTTTAAAAAAAGTGAAACAGACAATTTCTATTGGTGTTTGTTAGGAGATATGTGCTTCATTTCTTGTGTGCCATATGAAAAATTAACATACTCTTACTACTGTCAGGCAGATTACACAGATTTGCATGGGTATTTTGTAAAGCTAATACTGAAGGGGTTAAAGTAGCACACAGAATTTTTTTTTTAACTTCATTGTTTCCCAAAGCAGCACAGATGAACAGCTTTGCAAAAATTTCCCTGTTGAGTTTAAACATATTACATTCTCAAGTATTTTAACATGTGGATTTTTAAATACAAAAGGGGAACTTGCCCGTGAATATTAGGAATATGCCTACTTAATTAAACTGTCCCAATAGCACTGTGAAGACACATTAGTAATTTCCTCCTGGGTCTGCTACCCACTTTTACCCAAGTAATGTAATTTGAAGGTTTCTTCCTAGTTGCATCCTGCCTCTTTGACTTAGAGTCTGCTCATAGATTTCAATACAGGCACATTGTACAACAGGTATGTGGATATGTCTGCTTGTCTTTTAATTGTTGTTGTTTATATAAAGACATGAGTCCTATTTATGAAAAAAATGGTGGCAGAGTATCAATCAAAAATCTGGATAACATCAAATTTGAAGTAAAATGTGCAACAGAAATGCTATGGATAGTAAAATAAATTTGGTGAATAGTATGGGGTCTTCTTCTGTTCTATTTCTTTTCTAAAGCCTTAACATTTTAGGCAAAGTGACCCCAAATGAAACAATACCACCTGATATATATACATTCGTGTGTGTGTGTGTGTGTATTTGTGTGTATATATGAGGGGTGTGTATATGTATATACAAAGGCTGTCCAGAAAATATTCAGGCCACGTAATATGAAAAATAGAGGCAGTATGGCTGGATGTTTTTTGGATAGCCCTTGTTTATGCATATATGTTTAAAATCATTGATATGTATAAATTATTTAAATGTGAATGGAAAAGGAATTGAGAAGAAAGGCTTTTTGTTCCTTCCACTCAAACCTCAGATCACCTTGCTATACCATCTATCCCGCAATAGCAGCTCTTAACCCACTCCCTTCCTGCCCTCTCTCAGGGTGAGCCAAGAATTTGAGTGTTGCAACCCAATCGTATGCCTCAAGCAGTCCCTGTCTCACAAGTAATGTCACTAGGATCATGGAAAGAAGTAATAAAAAATAACTAATTAGCTCCCATTTGTCACTGCCATACAATGGCATGTACAGCAATGTTTTTATGATAAATAAAAAATATTTTACCTATTCCTATATTTTTGGAAAGAGCACAATTCAATATTCTATTGTTGAAGCTTTAACAAACTTTTGCAAGCTAGATGTGAAATTTTACGTTGAACCAAAATTATATTTGAAATAGGTTTCTTTATAGTTTACAACAAATGATTTCCAGATGAGAGTCAAAACTCAAAAACAAAGCCAAGAATTCAGAACTGTTCAGTCAGATTACGGAATTTGTAGGCTAAGGCCAAAATGAAGGTTCAAAATTGGCTAAAAGCGTATATTTTTGGCCTCTTTGCTCCTTGGAGAATATTCATCATGGAAGCTACAGAATTTCTGTCAGTTCCTAAAATAATCATATATCCTACCTTTGGGAACCTAAATAAATAAGAAGAAACAACTTCTTTCATGTATCATAGCATAAAGTTCAAAATGAAACCTTGGAGCTAAGTCCATTAACTGGAATAGTTCAGATCAGATCTACGCAAATCTGTTGCATTGCCTCTGTGCCGCTCTTCTTTTCTAATTTTTTTGAATTGTTTCTTTTTATTCTTTCTTGTTCTACTAGACTCACAGTCTACTGTCATGGGAAGGGGAACTATGAGAATATATGTACTTCATTCGCACTCAGAATGTTCTTCCTTTTTGAAACCAGAAAATATTACAGAATCAAAAAATAATTTCAGATTCACATTTTTTGTGGGAATCTATCCCTATTTCAACACAGTAAATGTATGCAGCAGCTTACATTTAGATACAATGTAATATAGATGAAAATGATCAGACTTTTGATTTGGGAATATCAATGTTGAATTTCAACTTCAATGCCTACTAACCAGTAAAGATCTCTCTGAGCTTCAATTTTCTCCTCTGTAAAATCAAAATAATACCTAGCTTTCAGGGATGTTGATAGGGTGAGAAATAATGTATATAAAGTCAATAACACAGTGTTTGAGTCATAATAAGTAGTCAATGTGAGACCTATTACATTGCTGGTATTACAGGAACAAATAGAATCACATGTCTGCAATCAGATTTATTCAGCAATACTTTTCTGGATCTATAGATATCAAGGAGCATCATAGGTATGTATTATAATGCTGATTATCTCTATTCTTCCTCTAGAAAGAAGCCTAGTTTCAGTATGGTTTTAGGTAAGCATTGGAAATGTTACGGTCACAATGATGAAATAAATGGAAAAATATTAACTACTGTTACATGAACCAGCAAAGACACACAGGATCTTTTTTACTTTTTCCCAACACATTTTTTACTATGTAGTATTCCTTTGACAAACTTTATCATAATTTGTATTTAAAGAAGCACCAATAAATAGGTAAGCACGTACCTGTGGTGCAAAGTATGTACGAATAGAACTAAACACAGTAAGAAATAAATCTTTGACAAATCTATCTCCCTCTTTCCCCATTATTTCTCCTGCCTTCTTCTTTGTCCCTCTGTCATCAATCAAAGTCCCAATTCTACCCATTCCCCAAGTTATAGCTCCAAAGTCACCTCTTCCCTGAAGCCTAGAGAGGTAAATGTCATAATACGATTACACATTTTTGTATGGTAAATTATTATTAACAAACAAGTACAATGCTGTCATCCCTGCAAGAATACCTGTCAGAAACCTGAAAAGAGCTTTTATCTTAATCTCTAGCCAACAGTCACCATGGGTTGCCATGCACTGTCTATGTCCTGTATCACTCCCTTAATTCATGACCTTTCATGACCTGACACTCCTCACCTGGCCATCAGAAAGCTTCTAAATTGGTCATTCTGCCTCCAGTTCTGCACCTCCACTATTTTTCCCCACGCTGTTAACAGAATGTTGTTGTTGTTACTTTTAAGGCTCAAAACTAATGCTAGCACTAACTTTGTAAATCTTTTCTCCTTAAAATCCAAGTCTGGGGCAAGACTGCAGGCTCTTTCCTGAGAAGGTAGGTTTGGGCAGGAGCCAAGAGCTAGGGTTTGCAGCCCGGCTCCAAGACTCATTAGCTGTGTGACTTAGGCACTTACCTAACAACTCCTTTACTTTACTTCAACTCCTCTCATTTAAATGACGTTTGCGGGGGGCGTTAAATGCAATAATGAATTTATCGTGACTAGCAGAGGGCCTCCCGTGCAGAAATCACTAGGCAGATGGTTTTTGTTATTAATAATATGAATCCCTACTTGCAGCTGTACCCTAATCTTTTACATCTCCCTCATATCCACACACCAGGAGTTCCCTGATGGGGTTCCACTCTCTCAGACCTCTTTGCCTTAGAACATAGTTACCTCTGCCTGGAGGACTCTATCTCTGCTCATGTCATCAATAATAATACTAGTTAATATTATGTAGCAAGTATGATTTAGTCCTCACAATATTGAACATGCAAAAAATAAAACATTTAATAATAACTAAAATTAATTTAATATTTTGAGCTTCATTTTTCTGGGAAGTGAAAATTGACTATCAATCAATTCATGAATCCACCTCTCTTTTACCATCTCCTTGGGGTCAGTCGTTCAGTGATTGTTCCTGATGACTGTAGTGTCATCACTTCGCTTTGGTCATCAACCAGGCAGTGCTGGGAACTCTTCTTGCCATTTCCATGCCCTTCTTGGCCACTTAAGTATTCATTCTGCTACTTTTGCCTCACTCTAAAACTGAGGCCTACAGTCATACCACCCTGAACACGCCCGATCTCGTCCGATCTTTGAAGCTAAAACTGAGAATCTCTTGACATTTCTGCTTCAGTTCCTCACAGAGTGGTTTTTTTTCGGGGGTCCTATCATCTCTGAACATACTCCTGTCTGTACCCATGCCCCAGGTAGGCTCCATCTATCCTCTTCTAAGGTTTATTGTCCTTTTTGGTGGTGAGAGTTGGGGAAAAGTTTTGATGTCCCTTCTGAAGGACCCCCCAGCTATGACTCCATATATCCTCCTCCTCAACTTCATCTAGTCTAACTCAAAAGAATTTTTCCTAAGCCTTAGGTCCTTTGGAGTCAATTCATTTTAAATATTTTTCCTGTGCTTAAGGCCTGTAACAAACCTTTCATTGAGGAAGTAAATTCAGCAGCTTACATGATTTAATTGGTAATAGTGAAATGATAATAGGCATACTGGATGAAAAAAATATTGTTTACATTTCAAAATATTATCACAATGTAATATTAAAAATAGCTAACATTTATTAGGTGAGTTAGCCTGATACAGCCTCATACAATTCAGTCTGTATCAGTCAGGGTCCCAGCAGAGAACAGATGGTGCACTCAAATTAGAATACTTTGTGTAGATTTATAGAGGGACTATTTGCAAATGTGTGGGCAGGGTTTAGATTAGCAGCCAAAAATGATAATGCAGTTCCCTGAAGCTAGCAATGGGCTGGGATGGTTACCATTCCTAGAACCAAAGAGATAAAGATGGGGGTCAATAATTGGAGGGCATAAGGAGAGAATCAAGGAGACCTGTCACCTGGACTGGAGCAATGACCTTTAATAAAAGACAGGCAGCCCCAGGTAAAACTGACAGAGGAAGGCCTGTGGAATAAACACTAACCATAACCTCACTCATGGCTCTCCCCAACATGGCCTTGGAGAGCTCACCAGCAGTAAGAGCACTGAGGAGACATGTAGGTCATACAGGTCACTTTTTGTGGAGCAGAGGACAAGACAGAGAAGAGTGGAAAGCAGATCTACACAGTCAAGTGGAAGATACCCAGTGCACAGTCTATGAGAAAATTACTATGTATTCTTTAAGTTCAACTCGGTCTTAGCTCTGGCTGCTCTAACAAAAATAACACAGACAGGGGAGCTTAACCAACAGAAATTTATTTTCGCTTAGTTCTAGAGGCTAGAGTCTAAAATCAGGGAGCTAGCACGGTCGGGATCTAGTGAAGGCTTTCTTCCTGGCTTGCAGAAAGAGGCTTCACCAGCCCTATGTCTTCACATGACCTTTCTTCAGAGAATGCACATGGAGAGAAATCTCTGTCTTTTCTTACAAGGCTACTAATTGCATCATGAGGGCTCCACTCTCATGACATCTAACCTTAATTATTTCCCAATAGCCCCACCTCCAAATGCCATCACATTGGAAATTAGGACCTCAACTATGAATTTGAGGGGGACACAAATATTCAATCCATAACAACTCAGATAGTGTTTTCGTAATGAAACCTTGCTAATCTAGCAGAACTGGCTCTTCCTATATCTTACTTCATACTGCAATGCTTTGTGCGTACCACTGTGAAAGGCATACAAATACTGTATTTTTAGTTCATATGTCTCTACCTTTTACTTTATTTTGTGCCTTAAAAAATAGAGAAAATTTTTGCTTGTTTTTTCTGATACCAATGATGACAGTGCCTAAAATTAAACTATACTTTGCTGGCTGAATGGACAGATAAATGAATGAATGTCTTTTTTCCATGGCTCAGGATCAAACTCCTTAAAAAAACAATCCTTTCACAGATAAATAAACTAATTCATAATATCTTCTTTCTTTTCCTGATAAAATGTGTTGTTTAATCATGTCATTCCATAAGTAATATTTCAGCATTTGTCAAATACAAACTGATTTGCTCTGATACTGTGAATTTTAAGCACAGCAAGAGACAACAGAAAGAGGAGTTTGTGGCAGGGTGATAAAATATATACTGCATGTATTTGGAGGCAGGGATATCTATGAAGTTTCCTAGTTTGTCAAGTAGAGATTAACCAAGCTGAATGCAAAAGTTAACATCAATTCAGCAAGAAACACTTATGTATGATCCCACCTAGAATTACAGTACATCTTAATGCATTTTTTGCCAGATTAAAGTTTTCTGATTTTTTAAAAAGCAATGATATATAAACAAATTGGATTAACTATCAATTACTTATGTCAGGCAGAGATACAAACACAGTTGTACTGTCCCTGTGCAAACACACTTGATCAAACAGAGGAAGGAAGTAAAATTCTTGCTAAACTTGGGCCTTGATAGGAGGCTGTATGTACCTAAAAAAAAGGTACTTTTTTCTTCACCTAAAGGTAATTTATTGACCCATAAGGGTTGACTCAGAAAAGGCATGTTTTTTAATTTACTGAGAGATATTTATCTAGCCGCAGCCCCAATCCCAAGCTCACCTCAAATTCAATATGGTTGCCTTTTGAACAACACAAGAGTTAGAGATGTCAACTCCCCACAGTTAAAAATCTGCATATACTTTTGAGTCCCCAAAGGCTCAGTCATCCCTTGGTATCCAGCTGAGATTGGTCCTACAGTATCTGCATGGTATTGGTGCCTCCACAGATGTCAAAATCCGTGGATGCTCAAGTCCTTTATAAAAAATGCCATTGATCAATTCATACAGTCTGCCCTCCACATCTGCAGATTCCCAACCATGGATGGAAAATACTGTTTTCAATCTGTGACTCATTGGATCCACAGATGTGAAACCCGTGGATTTGGAGAACCACAGGGCCAACTCCATATTTATTGAAAAAAATATCTATGTATAAGTGGACCCATGCATTTAAAAACCCATGTTGGTCAAGGGCCAACCATATACCAAAATGAGCTCTCCATCCTATGCCTCTTTCTTTTTAACAATATAATAATTATTCTCAACTTGTTTGTTTAAGATCAAGGTATTAATTTTGACTCTATGCATTTAAATAAAGATATATTGTATACCATTTTGTGCCAGAGACTATAGTAGCTGTTTAGGAACCATGAAAAAGAATATAAGACAAAGACCAGATTCTCAAAAAGCAAAGTATTTAGTTTAATAAATAAAATATAAAGCCATAGAATGACAAACAACTGAAAAGTTCAATAAATTGAAATTGTCAAATGATGAGCACAGAAATAGTCATCATAGTGCTTATGTGTCCCTGACTCCAGTCCCTCTCCTTTTTCTGCCATCCTCACGCCTTTTAATCTTCAAGGGGTGGACTGTGGAGGATTTAGTAAACTTCAGCTCCATTATTCCTTTTCTTCTCTTGCCACCCAGTACAATAACTGATGTTTCCTAAATCTTGTGCAAAAAGTGAACACGGGCATTTTAGAAAACTTGGTTATTTTTAATAATGGAAAACATACAATCTAAGTAAAAACAATTTCTATAATATGCAAATGTATTTTTTAGGACAGACCCCTCCAAATATTTTGCTCACAAACTTCCAAAACTAATTGTAAAAGGTATACAGCCCTCTCACATCTTTAAGTTGACTCTAAAATTTTTCAACATCTCTTCAAGTAGTGGCAAAGAATGTAATTTCTGGCATATTGTAAATGTTGACTCGCTTAAAGAAAACTGTTACTTAACTCATTTAAAAATATTTAAAGAAAAAATCCATAACAATTTGATATCCTCCAACATCCATTAAAAAAAAATACATGACCAAACTATATTGTATATTATTCCTGTTTCTCTTTAATTTATATTTCCATCCTATTTCACTGCAGAATTCCAATATTAACTAATATATTTTTAGTCAGGATATCTTGTATTGGCAACTTATCCATATATTTTTATTTTCTAGGACCATAGACTATTTTAATTAAGTTAATTTTAATTAATATTTTGATAATTAATATATAATTAGTTACTATGTGACATATGTAACATGCATTATGCATTATGTAAATACAACATAAATATATTTAGTATTTTGATATTAGTAAATGTACAATAGATAGTATTATTAGAAATATGTCTCAGTGAGAGAGATGAAACTTCAAATTAATTCAAGTATCCATGAATACACACATTAATTATTACTAGAATAAGATGGAGTTCTGTATCAATTCTCTTCTTTTGCTTATCTGTGGAAGTAAGCATTCAGCAGCCTCATTTAAATAAATAAGCAATAAAAAACAAGTCTTTTATTTTTCCCTGTAGTAATATCTCTCAATTAGTTAGTGGTGTTACCAAGTTTTATTTAAAAATAAAATCACACCTTATCAAAATAAAAATTGATGATCAATCAAATGTCAACCTAGTTAAGTTCTTCTTTACATTTTGTTGAAAGAAAAACACTAGAAACCACTTGTTTTGTAAAGAATTTATTACCAGTTTCTTCATTAGGGGCTCTCACTTTCTTAGTGTTAACAACAGCATTTTGAATTGTCTCCTTGTTTAATAGGCAGGGGCTTTCTCTACCCTAGAGCAATACACTGGAAAGAGACTCTGGATTTGTGGGAAGAAAACTGTCCCTTTTCAGAGTGGAAAGAGGTTCTTAGTGACAAAAGAGTTAGGAGTTGAGAAACAGTATACGAGTATCTCAACCACAGGTACATTTTACGTAAAAGTAAAAATGAAAGTTGAGGATTGGAAATAAATTCCCACGCCCTTGAAAGATCTCCATAAAACCCCAAGAACACTCATACCTCTTTTGAAGATTGCTGCCCCAACCTATATCTTTCCAATCAGATTAGGTGGCTTAAACCCTTCTAAATATAATATTTTACTAGGCTACTTTAGCCAATGCTCACTAAATCACAATAACTCTCCATATGTAAGACATAAACACATAGACCCATGAATGAATCAATCTATGTAACCAAGGACACTTTATAATCTGTCATCCCACTATAATCTTCTTCCTGGGAATTTAATCATATCCTCTCATTTTATATACATATTTTGCTCACTTCCAGAGAGTGTCTTTGATCAGGTAGCTTCCTTAGCCTGGAATGACTCATCCTCTACCATCACCCTATCCAAAAGTGGTTATCTCCTTAGGTCCCTCTACTCAGAAAAATTCTCCTTCCTAACTGATCTCTGAGTTCTCACTAACTTATACAAAACATGACTATAAATCTCGGGACTACTTTTCTTGAGAGGTGGGGTATTAATGAAAATCAGTTGCATTGCCTAAACATATAATCTTTTATTGTTGGTTACTCTTTCATATTTATTAATTTTGCATTTCCAATCAGGCAGTGATTAGACAATGTTATAAAACAGTGTTATATTTCTGTATATAACAGGGTTTCTGTCTTTCACATGTTTTTCCAAAAGTCTTTGGAGCATTGAATAACCAATTAAATCTTCTAAAAGAACTGTGGCAAGTGAACTAGTAAAGTACTCATTCGTTACAAGTTTTTTTTTTGTTTTGTTTTGTTTTTTTGGTTTTTTTTTGCTTTTTGGTATGTGGGTAGCTCCCTGACCGGGAATCGAACCCAGGCCGCAGCGCTGACAGCGCCAACTCTGAAGCCTTAAGCCACTACACCATCAGGGAGCTCCCTCATTACCAGTTTTAGTGAATGAGAACAAACCTTATTCAATAATGTAACTTATCATTTATCTGCTGATCCCCCACTGGACAGTAGAAGCACCTACATACTGCTATAGTAAGTAAGTTGATATCATAAAATTTTACCAGAGATAAACTCTACTAAATAAATGTGTTCATGAGTTGTAAAATGCATTTTCACAATAGTTATCACAATAACACCTTGGGTCACTAGTCCTGGTGAAGAAAAACATGCTGTATAATTTCCTACATGCTGTTGCCAGGCTGAAAAATGACAACAGAGAGATTAAACCCCTGAAACCTAATTAAAACCTCAATACCAACATTATTAACCTTGGGTTTGTTCTATTTGCCACAGCCAATAATGCCCTTATCTAAGGGGAATAGACTGTCTAAGAAAAGGCCATGTGGAGTTTCTCTGTAAGGCATAAGTAAGTGTTTGACACTAACTTCTAATTAACAGTGGGTGCTTCCCCCACCCTAGAGGCATGGAATCATTTATTACTAGTTTGAATTCTAATTACAGTTATATGTACTACTAATTTGATGATAATTTGTTCTATATTATTTTGAAATTTAAGCATTCCAATTGTATATTTTTTCTCTCCAATAAAATTATACAGATTATATACAATTTGTTTTACCCAAGGTTAGCAGAATGTAGCCATGTACTGTTACCTTGAAATGGCGATTTTCCCTCAGTTCTTTGTCTCTCAAAGGAAAGAATTCAGTCAAGGGACAGTCTGTGAAAATATAAAACAGTTAAAGTTTGTTACAGAAAAGTTAAGTACACTCTGAGAGGTGGAGTAGGGTGACTCAGGAACAGGAAGCACACCCCTCTTACATTGTTTGGGAATTTTTGTATCTCTGAGTGTAAACTCTTCTCACTGTCTTTTCTGCATGATCCTTCTAAAAAGAGCCAAAGCTGCATAATAATATGATTTGGGGAAGTAGGGCTTATGGTTGAATAAATGAGGCTTTCTCCCCTTTTAATTTGGGAATAGCTGATGATAGGCCAGGATTTACTCTTAGATTCAGCGGATCTGTTAATGGCCCTCCTTACAGACCAATTCCCCTTTCCTAATTTCTTCTCTTTATTCTTTTAATTTAGAGGTAGCTGTTAATGGACCAGGGACAACTCCTCCAATCTTCCTCATATCTACCTTCCTGCCTACTCTGTTAATACCATAATAAATCAGTATTTCCTAAGGACTCACAAGGAAGATATAGCACAATACCGAGTATTCTAACTACAGTTGTATCTGGTACTCATTGTTCATTGATTCTGGGAGGCACAATAATACCAAAAATTAAGAGTACCAAATAAATTTTTTTCATAAGAACTAATATAAATAAATTTAATGCATTCCCAAACCAAAAATACACGAAATGACCACAGAAGCTAAGATAAGACCACAAGAGAATCTACACAAGGCAAGAGCTACTGTGTGAGTAATGCATGACCCCTTGTTTCAGCTGGAAAGAGTAGAGTCAAGAAGCAATTGACACCAAGAAGTTCTAGCTTGTGCATCAAGTACTAAACAAATGATGAGTACTGGGACAAAATTTTCACATCTAAATGCATTGAGTACCAAATTTGACAAGGTTCAAAGCAGTCCAGTACCAAGGTATGACTGTGGTATATATCTTTATTGCCTTAATTTGCAAAGATAACTCAGATGATTCTATGAAATTATCTGAGCATTTTGGGCTAGATGTGTGAATTCCTAACAAAGAATGGTATACAGGGTATGTATGAAGAAAAATTTAGACCCTAAGTACAAATTTTTTGCTGAGATTAGATGCTGATATACCTGTAGACCTCATACCATGTGTAAAAAGAGGCAAAGGGCTAAAAGGAATTGAGGTCCTAGAGCATAAGTTCAGATTTAATCTTTATGAGTCATAGTTTGAGTGAAGTGTAAAACAGAAAAATAACCAAGAGAAATAGGTTAATTTGTTTCCTGATGTCCAAACAATCAGATAAAAATTTCATTGATAGTTGACAAGTGACAATTGGTCAATGTCATCCGGACAGATCTGGGAAAAAGAAATTTGTGAGAAATATAAAGTCACTAATTCGGTGGCCAGATGATTCAGTTTCTGGTGACAGATTTTGGTTCTGCTGGTAGAAATTATTTGGTAAAAAAATGCAACCTTTGGAAATGGTTCACAGCATTGATATTAGAAGGGAACATGAGCCTAGAAGAGTATAATGAAATGACACACATGAAAGAGAAGTTATGAGGATGAACACAAAGCAATTCTTCTTCTAATGTATCTTCATCAGCATAAAAACAAATAGAAGCTAAAGAAATAAATCACTCATATGCGGAATATAAAACTGAAAGCAAAGAAAAAAAGAACTGAACAAACAAATAACCCATGGACACAATCGATAGTTTAATGTTTATTTGGGGACGAGTGGGTTAGGGAGGGGAGAAAGGGGAGGGGGTGGGAGAGGAGGGGGGGAAGCTAAATATAAGGGGATGGAAAGAGGGGTCACATTAGGTGGTGAA
>PVJL010002061.1:0-198038 GCA_004026885.1 Lyroderma lyra | reverse complement strand
ATCAAGTTGACAATGCACTGTGGAATTGTATGCCTGAAACCTATGTAATCCTTGCTAACAGATGTCACCCCAATAAGTCTAACAATAAAAATGAATTAAAAAAAAAAAAAAAAGAAATAAATCAGTGCTGAATAAGGAGAGAAAAATCTTGTGGTTCGTAAATTTTTAAAAAGGCACTATATGAATAATTCTCATTTTACCTTATATTTCACAAGATGTTGCTCTGTTGATTGTTTCAACCTCCTTGAAACTCCCTTTTCTTTGTTTCTGAAATACCATTTCCTCACTCTCCCAAAGGTTATTCCTTCTCATACTCCTACAGGCTGCTATTTTTCTTCCTTGTACAGTAATGTTGGGTTTTTCCCACCTTCTCTCTTTTGTCCTCTTTATTTTTACTCCATATAATTCTCCAAAGTAATTTTACCCATGACCTTATCTATTACCTGCCTACCCTTAACTCTGAAATCTACATCTTCTTTCCCAGATTCATATATACCCCACTATTAACTAAACATGTCCTGTCCGGTGGATGATTCCAGACTTACACATTACATCATATATTAAGTTAAATTTTCCACTCCCTACCTTTCTCCTTCCTCATCTGAAGGAATGACACAACTTCCACTCAGTTGTCCAAAACAGAACTCTAGAAATCATCATCCACACAGTTATAGTGGATACCATGTGCCCTGCCCAAATCCCCTTTACCAACAATGGATTCATCCCCAAGCTGCTGGGACTATTGGCCACTATACTTCATAACTGTCACCTTTTTCTGGAAAATTAACCTCAGTTAAGGGGAGCCACTTTATGGTGAACATAGCCATTCCAGGCAGTGGGGGTTCTCATGGGTGAGTATTGACTCATACAGGGAAAAAAGCCCTTTTCCTTGCCTCTCTGCTTTGGTGCAGTTTATGCACAAGAGTCCTTCTCTTGAGGACCAGGTTAAGTCTCAACTTCACATGAGACCATGTCTTTGTTGAGTTTCCCCTTCTGTATCCTTCCTGAAAAGTATGTGTCTTAATGAAACATGAGCATCTGCCTCCATGTTTGTCTCTGCTTCAGGAGAATCCAGATTTGAATACGCTCCATACCCAGGATGTCAGAGTCCTATTCATTCTACCTCCTTAAGAGTTTCTAAATTTATATCCCTTTCATTGACACTGCCACTGCCTTAGTTTAGGTTTTGTTTCTTTGTTTATTTTTGTGTCATGTTTTTACCTGGTTGTTTTCAGTAGACTGCTAGTTTCACTTTCTCCTATCCTACTCTTCCAACACATTCTCTTCATTTTCACTTTCAAAAATACACATTTGATCCTGTCACTTCCCAGCATAAATTGCTATTGATTATGGAATAAAGTTACTTTTTTTCCATCATGGCATTTATGTCTCCAATGTATACCCTAACTGATATTTTATTCCAATTAACACCAGTTAGAGCCTTAATGAACTCTACATTTATTTCCAACTCCCATCTCCATACCTTTTTCATTGCATGAAATTGATAGTTCTGCTCCAATTTCACCTCTTCACAGGATGAATAATTCCCAATTAACCTTCAAAAGTGGGTACCAGGACCTCCAGGGAAATCCCCTTGCCGTTCACACCTCCCCCTTTTAGTTGGCCATTAGCTCAGGAAGTTCCTGTATGTTCATCTATGCATACATCTCCACAAACACTCCTTATAATTCTGATTTCTGATCTGTTTTCTTTACTACTCTGTAAACTCCTTGAGTACAGGAACCTTTTTTTTCCACTGTGCCTGGCCTAGGGCTAACATGTAGTTAGACACTAAAAAGATACATTTTAAAGGTAGTGATTTTAGAAAGAAAAACAACAGCAGAAATTTCTGACAACTGAGTAAAGCAGGGGAGTCTGACCTTCTCTAAACAATGCACTGTAGCAGTCTGTACAAAAGTGAATCGCATCCCAAGGGGAAGGAGGCAGGGGGTTACTAAAAGTACAATGCAGTCAGGTCAAGTAGAAAAATGAAAAACAGGTAACTATACATGTTTTTCTAGTTCCTAATGACTTGGAATTTGGAGCCATAATGAAAACACATGTAAGGCATTCAGGGCTGCCCGGTTTCAAGAGTGTGTGATCAGTGCAATTGCTCAGAGCTTCATGTTTAAAAGCCTAAGGGGCCCCATATTTTCCTTTTTCACTGACTTCACAAATTATGTGGCCAGTCCTGTGTACATCATTGCTAAAGTTAGCTCATTAGTGAACCTGTATAAAAAGATTTTTCATCACACAATTTTATTTATTTCCAAGTAATACCAGGGGTGCCAAAAAAACGTATTCACATTTTGAGAGATGTTATCTATGTACTACTTTTTAAAGTTCAATTAAATTATGATAGTAACGTGTAGTATGACATTCACTCAAAAGATGACATTAATCAAATAAACACTAACGTTACCATGCAGCAGGCAGGACAGTCAAAGAAAATGGTGGAAGCACAGTTGTTGTTTGAGGAGTGCAAGACCATTTTGAAGTGGTATTTGAAATTCAACGTCATTTGAGTTTCCCCCACATTCTTTCAACTTAACATCCCTTGACTTCTACCTATAGGGGACCTTAAATGATGTGGCGTACCATAGAAAACTGGCTATAATGACGGTATTTTGGAAAGAAATTGAAACGGCATGCACACCAACACACGTAGACACTTTGGTCAATATTGTTCAAATGGTAGTAATCAGAAATGGTTGTATGTTGATGGTAACCACTTTGAGAACCTCTTGTAATTGCAGAAGTCAAATGTGACTTGTATTCATTTTCTGTTATGGGTATATATTTAGTATTACAATTTTAATACAGTTTTTCTTAAAATGTATGTATGTATGTGTGTGAATACATATATTTTTGTCACTCTCTATAGGTTACTTTCTAAAGTTAGTTCTTCCTCCTCCATTCTCTAGTCTCTCTACTTGTTTCAGCCTAGGTTTCCCTGATATCACAGCCTGAGACAAAAGCTCAAGTGTTTGTGCTTTATGTGAGAGTCTGTGGAATAGAAGTAGAAGGACAATAGACCCATAAACACATGTATTTTCAGATGCCTAACCACAGGTGCAGAATGTTCATCCCATGGGGCCCTTGTCAAGGGTGTCCCAGAGGCAGGAGGAACATAATATTCATTGGCTCTCATACTCCATTAGTCAAGGTTAGCCACACAAGATTTACTACCCCTCCCTCTATTCAGCATGCCCTTGTATCAAGCAGATTCCTGAGAGACTCAGAGAAATCAGGACAGGTATATGTCATGTGGTTCCCAGGTATATGTCATTGCCAGACTGCACCTGCACAAAGCTGGAAAAATCCTCCATAGAGCTGATTTGATGCAGCAGCAGCTGAAGTCAGCAGTGAGGTAAAAAAGGTATGATATGGTACGGAAAAAATGTCCAATATCCCACTATCCAGCTCTCTCTAATTTATATTTTTATTATCTGTTTAGATGTCTGTCTGACTCAACCACTTAAATTGCAGACTCCTAAAAAGTAAAAATTCAGACTTATTTAACTCCTGTCTCTAACATAGTGCCTAATCCATAGACATTAAAAAAAAAAGCGATTGTCAAAATGAAATTCACCTACTTTAGATTTGTCTGAAACCTTGAACACTTAGACCAAACAGTAAATGTCAAGAGCTGCCATGGTTCTGTGCCCACTTTTAGGCCTCTCATGCAAACCATGGTGAGAAAATTTGATCAGACCCCTCATTCTCATATATGCAGCACTCCTCAATGTGTTCATAACCTCTGGCTCCCCCAGGAAAGAATCAATTCTTTGGCATGAGCCATTGAATGGCTGTCGGAGTGATGAAGGTCCTTCATCTTTACCCCAAGTAAAACAGATTTTCTATTAACTATCATGTGCCTGGTTAAAGATAAAGAGGGGAGAATTAGAGTGCTGTTTTTTGTTTTGTTTTGTTTTTTGTTTTTTGTTTTTTTGAGTGCTGTTTTAAGAGCAAACTGCACTATCACAGATGGGGGGACAAGGTTGTATGTACGTTTTTATTCCAAGATCTTAGTGGAGTGCCTTGACCATCCCAGTAAGGGAAGTCTGGGGGTAGTGGGAGGTAGGACGTCGTAAGCAGCAAACCAGGGGAGACATATGACTCACATTGGAGCTACTCATTAAAGAAGTCTTGGGAAAAACTAAAGGCAAAAGAACCATCTAGAAGAATATGCCCTTTGTTTGTCCCCCTTAAACCTAACAGAAACTGTAGAAGCAAACATTACAGGTTTCCGAGTCTGAAGTAGTAGTAAGCCGAGGTAAGATAGAAAACCAAATTAGTTAAAAATTCAGTTTTAATCATGGCACCAAACTAAACACATTGATTACTAGAAGGATGTTGTTCTTGGTTTAGAAGGTAAGTAGAGGCATTTTAAAATAGCTCAGAGTGACTAGAAAATCTATGCCACCTCCTGACATTTCATCCATAGGGAAGGAAATCTCTAGTCTATAAATGGGGTTGGAATGTGCCACAGGGAAAATGTCTTCTGCTATCACTATGAGTCCAATAAGTTCAATGTATTTGTTAGAACTCTTCAATACTTGCTTGATGACTACATGCATGAATAATTAAGTTCCAGTGAAAGACTCCTGATGTTATCAATGTGGAAATCATTGAAGTAAGAGTCTAATGAAATTCATTCAGAAATTTCTACAAAATTAGAACATTAACTGGAATGGTTAAAAACCTGGTAGCCAAGAAGACATCGTGCCTTCATAGAGCCAGAATTAAATGTACTTCATTAATTAAGAGGGGGTACATTTGAAAGTGTGAGATAAAGGAAACAGGCAGGTTATGCAATTATTCTGCCTTTTTCTACA
Source organism: Lyroderma lyra (assembly GCA_004026885.1). Classification (NCBI taxonomy): domain Eukaryota; kingdom Metazoa; phylum Chordata; class Mammalia; order Chiroptera; family Megadermatidae; genus Lyroderma; species Lyroderma lyra. Next base: position 193,200 of record PVJL010002061.1, on the reverse strand, counting down.
AAGCTCTTTGAAGTAAAAAGATTTCATTAAAAGATCTCTGGTATAGAAAGACATGAAATGAACAGAGAAAGCTTTATAAAATCTAATCTTTTCTTTCTTTTTTTTTTCTTTATAGTGAGAAAGATTTATAGATTGAGTAAAGTTAGATTAATCAGAAAATAAAGTTGGAAATATTGAGAGGTTTAAATCAAAGATAAAATCTAGAAGAAAAATAAATTTTGAGTGTAAAGTGGTATGCAATTATTCTAACATATTTTACTACATAATTTTGTTCTCGTCTTGACTGAACCTTACCTCTTCCTCCTACCATATGTCTTGGATTCTATTTCATTTCTTAACTCCAAAAAAATCAGTGACCCATTCTCTCAATGTATCATTTTATTCTCTGTGCCAGCTGATTAGTTCATATACATTTGAACATCTATTGCAAAATTTATCATATTATAAGAACAAAATTATTTATATATAATTATGTTTTTTTGTTTTTGTTTTTGTTTTCAGTTATAGTTGACATTCAATATAACTTTATATCAGTTTCAGGTATAGAACATAGTGGGTAGACATTTATATAATTTATGCAGTGATCTCATGATTAGTCTACTACCCCACTGGCACTATACATAGTTGTTGCAACACTATTGACTATATTTCTTATGCTGTATTTTACATCCCCATGACTATTTTGTAACTACCAGTTTGTACTTCTTAATCTTATCACCTTTTCTACCTATCTCCCCAATGTTCCTTCCCTCTGATAACCATCAGTTTGTTCTCTGTAACTATGAGTCTGATTCTATGTTCTTTGCCCATTTATCTTGTTTTTTTAGATTCCACATATAAATGAGATCATATGATATTTCTCTTTCTCAGTTTGACTTATTTCACTTAGTATAATACTCCATAGATTCATCCACGTTCTCGCAAATAGTAAGATTTTATTCTTTTTTATGGCTGAGTAATATTCCACTGTATGTACATACCACTTCTTTATCCAACTATCTATTGGTGATGAAGGGGAATAAGAGGTTCAAATTTCCAGGTATAAAACAAGTAAGTCATGGGGATGTAACATACACCATAGGGAATACAGTCAATAATATTGTGATTGTGTGGTATGATGTCAGATGGTTGCTGGACTTCCCATGGTGATCACTTCTTTAGGTATATAAATGTTGAATAACTATGATGTACACATGAAATTGATATAATATTGTATGTTAGTTATATTTTAATAAAAATCTTTTTAAAAACAAATGGAATTTGGGCCATTGCCAAAAGAGCAGTACTAGCTTTCAGCAAAGAGAGAGTTGGATTTTCATGGGAATCTGATGGCAAAGAATGAAGAGAAAGACCTTCAAGCAATTCTATGAGTCTCAGAGGGTTGTGGAACAGAATAAATGAGAAAAAAAGGCGTCTTAAGAAATACTGTTGTGGGTATGAAGCTACTTCTGTTAATATTCTTTGAATGGTGAAATTTGTGACATACATAGTTATTCCTTATATAACATTCGTAATATCCCTTTATTTCTGTGATTACAAAAGAAGTCCAGGTAACAGGTGGAGGGAGATCTTGATCTGAGAGAGTAGCTACACCAACCCCAAGTCACAAAGCATGACCTGATAGTAAGTTGCTGCACTAGCATTGCTCTTGACTTGTGACTGCTTTAAACTTGAACATGTATTCTGGGTCTGACAAATAGGTGTAATGGGAAGTCAGATCGAGAGAGGAGAAGGGTCTCCATTCTTGAATAAAAATGCAAATTTATTAAAGAAGCACCCCTTTTCCCTTTTTTCCCTTCCTTCATTTTTTCTGCCTTGAAGCAGAAAAGTGTGGCTGAGGCAGGAATACCCATCTTGGACCGTGAAGATAAAGGCCCAGACAATCTTAGATCCTTAAGTACTGACTAATTATTTAGTTAACTATCTATTGAGCCACTTAAATAATGCCAGTGATCATGACTTTAGGATTTTCTATAGTGTGAGCAATATCAGCCACTACTTATATATAATAGTTGTGTTTTCTGTTACTTACCATTGAATACATTGTTAGTTAATCAAATAAAGATTTCACTTTTGCTTACTAACATTATCTCTAGAAATGTATAGAATATCATTTCAAGTCATACTGTCAGCAACCCTGAAGATTCATTAACATTATAACAAGGCAACATAATGAAGCATGAGCACATGTATACCTCCCAAGTTTTGAGACCATGAAGAAGCATTGCATTCTGTTATTCTGAATATCTACATTTTTATCACAAGTACAAGGTATATTATGGCAGTGTATTAAATGCTGGCTCAGTAAATGGATAAAATTGCAATAACCCCAGGACATACTAATAAAAGAAAAACTATCACCTGATATAAACAGGTTTTTTAAAGCCAACTCTGAAAAGCTTTCATTATAATCAATACTTTTTGTCCTACCTTTAGACACTGGAGCTATACTGAAACAAATTAACTTTAAATTTTCTAGATTTCAAAGTCAATCTTCCTTACACATTAGCCCCACCCAATCTAGCTTGAATTTCACATTGTTTTGGGGATAAATCAACCATAGGATAAAGAAATCAACCAATAAGTTAAATAAATCCAGCTTGCATCCTACTTTTTACATTTAATTTTTTTGTCCTTTGTGGCAGGATGTTTGAATCAAAATACTGATTTTCAGATTCTGCATAAATTTAAGCATTATGTTCAAGCATCCTCAAATCTAAGCTTGTAAAATAAAACCCAATTAATTAATTAGTGCAACCCACTGCAATTGTATTTAAACCCAATATTCACAGCATGACACACAGTATATTTTTAAACCAATTAATTTAATCACATTCCGGTTCTGAAAAAGCAGACATATAAATACAAAGTGCTAGTGACAGACACAGAAGAAGATTAAACCAAGGGTAGCTGGAGCCCCCATATGAATTTAATTTTAACATCAATAGAAGTCTAAAAATCAGAAATATGCATTAGAATGTTGAAGATACTAGTGTTATCAGCAACTGTTCTAGTATGATAATAAGAGATCTATTCTGGATAAAAGAAAGGGCAATTTACTCTCACTACAGTTCTGCATAAATTAAATTGCCATATATTACCTAAGAACTGAGTTCTCTCTTCAGATTAGTACTGTAATTGCTGCTGTTACTGCAGTCCACATGAATGCCTCTTTTCCTTGAACTATTATCCTTATAGTTACTATTATAGAATTTAACACATAATTATTGTACAATTATTTTATGTATGCTGTTTTCTCTTGTTAATTTGATCAATCTCTGCAAAGAACAGGATCATGCCCTATGTTTTTGTAGTACCATTAGTTTCTGGCAGCGTCTTAAAGGATAGATGTACAGTAACTTGAACCAGAAAGCATTTAGTGAAGAATGAAACAAGTAAGTGCCAGTGTAGCTTCACAAAGATCATTTAGTCTTGTTTTTTGAACTGACCCAGAGCACTAATGTTTTAAGGGATAATACCACAAGACTTTGGAGAAAAATCATATTATAAAAGTAGAACCAAACATTGGCCAATATTGGAACAAGTTGAAAATAATAACTTCAGAGTTCAAGAAAGTAGAGGAAATAATGGACAAAATAATAAAAAATGAAGAAGTATGAGACGGGATCATAACTTATTTAAAAATAACAATGGACATTCCATAACTAAGCATAATATATCTAAAATTAAGAGTTCAGTAGACAGGTACAATAGTGGTTTAGACACAGCTGAACACAAAACAAGTAAACTCAAAACAAATAAAAATATCAAAACTGAAACAGAGAGAAAATAATAATAATGGAAGAGAGTCTATAGGACATACTGGACAAAGTAAAAAAATATATAATATTTATGAAATTAGAGTATAAGAAAATGACAAGAAAGGAATCGGGTAGAATAATTACTGTAAAAATAATAGCTGAGAATTTTTTGAAAATCATATATAAGCTATAAACCTACAGAATCATGAAACTTGACAAATTCCAAGTAGGATATATGCAAAGAAAACACACCTAGGTTCATCTTCGTAATACTGCTAAGCACTTAAGTCAAAGAGAACAGTCTTCAAAGCAGACAACCATCTTTGAAGGACAATAAGACTGGTTGCTTTCAGCATTAATCAACTCCTCAACAACAAAAATGTCTTTAAATAGAAGACAATGGAATGACATCTATGTGTTAAAAGAAAATAAGTGCTCGCTTACAACTCTATACCCACCAAAATATTCTTTAAAAGATGAAAGAAATATGCTTTAGAATTTTTTAAATGAGAGACTTAATTGCCAAAAGACAATCAAAAAGGCGACTCTTCAAAAGAAAGAAAATTTTCCTAAACAAAAAAAAAAATGCAAACGCAAATGAAATGACTTAGAAAGGGCAAAAATGTGACTAAAGATAAAGAAATATTGATTTAAAAAAACAATATCTGTAATAACTTCTAGAACTAAAATTATTTTTGTGACATTATGTGACAAAATAATGCAAGTGATGTGAGGGAGTTAAACGGAATTGTCTTAGAAATATCTGGGGAAAGTTAAAAATAAACATTGGTATTAATATGTAACATGACAAAATACATACTAAAATCTCCAGGTAACCAGAAAATAAATAAAAATAAAAATTTAGAATATTCATCTAACAAGTTAATGGAAGAAAAATATATATAAAATAATAAATATGTTTAAATTTTTGATTAAACAAAATGAGGCCGAAGAAGAAAGGAAAAAGTTCATGAAAGAGATGAACTAAAGAGTAAAAGAATAATAAATAGTATGTTATCATTATTGCATTAAGTGTATATGAGCTTAATACTCTAGTATTAACCTTAATATTTAATTAAAGATTGTCAGGCTGAATGAAAATGAACTACATGCTATCATTCAGTAGGAACATTTTAAATATAAAAACACAGAAAGGCTAAAGTAAAAGACTGAAAGATAAAATATACAAAACCTCACAACAATGAAAATGCTGGTTTAGCAGGCTTAGATAAACTAATATTGAAGTGCACCTTAAGGCAAGAAGCATTATTAGACATTAAAATAAAAGGATATTTCAAATGCTTAAAAGTCAGTCTAGGGGAGTTCCCTGATGGTGTAGTAGCTTAAGGCTTCGGCGCTGGTGCTGTCAGTGCTGCGGCCTGGGTTCGATTCCCAGCCAGGGTGCTACCCACATACCAAAAAGCAAAAAAAAAAAAAAAAAAAAAAAAAAAAAAAAAAAAAAAAAAAAAAAAAAAAAAAAAAAAAAAAAAAAAAAAAAAAAAAAAAAAAAAAAAAAAAAAAAAAAAAAAAAAAAAAAAAAAAAAAAAAAAAAAAAAAAGTCAGTCTAACAAGAATCTTAAATCTGCATTTTCACAATGACATAGCTTCAAAATATGCAAAACAAAATCAGTAGAATTAAAAAGTAAAATGGATAAATACATAAATCAGTTGGATATGTCTATTTTAAGCGCCTTGACCCCTACTTAGCATCCTATCAATTCCAGATGGATGATAGACATCAATGTGAAAAGTATAATGTTAAAGCTTTTAGAAGAAAATATTAAAAAATAACAGTTGATGACATTAGCATAAGCAAAGATTTCTTAAATGAAACATAAAGACATAAAAGGCATTTAACAAAGACATTGAATTGTACTATATTAAGATTCAGAACTTGTACTCAGTAAAAGATACCGTGAAGGGAGAAATAAGATAAGCCATAAGGTGGAAGATGTTTCTAACCCATATATTAAATAGACGTCTTAAATTCAGAAGATGTAATAACTCCTGAAAACATTAGGAAAAAAACAACCCTGACAGAAAATAAAAAATGGACAAAAGAGTTAATGGAAGCTTTATAAAAAAGGCTATAAATGGTCAATAAGTATATTAAAATGTTTAAATTCATTAATATTTAAGAAATATACATTAAAATCATAATATGACACAAGTACACCCCCACCAGAATAGCTAATTTTTAAAAAAAAAATGCTATTTAGTATTGGCGAGAATGCAGAGCAAGCAGAATTCCCATATGCTGCATGTAGGAATGCAAATTGATGCAATGATTTCAGAAAACTGTTTAGTCCTATCTACTAGACATATACATACTTACAATTCAGCAATTTCACTTCTAGAAAATATCCAAGAGAAATGCATATGAAATTTTAGAGCTAATTCATGTTGCAAGAAGTTATAATAATAACATTAATTCAGTGTTGTCACAGATTGGGTTCTCTGCAAGATCAAAACCTGTGAAGGAAGTGGTAAAAGCAGGATGGACAAAGGGAAATGATGAAAACTGCGATGCAAGCTCTACAAAGATTCAGCCTATCTATCAGGGAGCCCATCATTTGTGTCCTTCTTTGCAATGGACGGGCTTTTACGAGATCGGACAATTTATTTCGTGAACTCAACAACTGAATACAGGATCACCTGGGAAGGATGTAATGTTGGGCAAGTCAACTCTCTAGCTGACCCCAACCCTGAAAGAGTGGACAGCTGAAGTTTGCCTCCTGACCACTTTCTCCACTTTGGGCAGCAAGTTCTTTCTTGAGGGAACTGGGCAGCACATCTCCAGGTTTATCACTAGGGTTTCCATGACCTGGTTCTCCTTTAAGCCCTATAATAACCTTGTAGGGAAGACATGCATGTCAGAAAACCTCTACCATCAGTGGCCTCTCTGGGTGACTCTGGTACCTTCTTCAAGTCTTTGCTCAACTATCATCTTCTCAGTGAGACCTAAACTGAAAAACATGTGGAATTGCAACCAACTCCTATCCTTTACTCCACGTCCTCTTAACCTGATTCTGTTTGCTTCATTCCTTTGCAGACATCATCTCCTAGCATATTACATCATTTACTTATTTTTCACATTATATTGCTTATTATTGGCACCTCCCTCTTCTAGAATATAAACTCCACTAAGACGGGAATCTTTGGTTTGTTCACTGATGTGTTTCTAGAACAGTACTTGACACACAGTAGGTCTTAAATAGTTTTCAAATTAAATTGAATAACAGTTTATCCTTACCCCTGAACATGCACCTCTAGTAAAATATCATTGAGATTAACATCAAGAGAAAAGAAAATTACAGCTTTCAGTGTGAGGAGTAAGGAACCTCTTCTTCCTGCCTGTTGAAAGATGAGGTGAAGTGTTAAATAATTGTACTGTTAATTAGTGTCGCCTTCTCTATTTTCCCTCAGAGAATCTTCACACTGTGTGTCACTGATCGGGAAGTAGGAAGGACATAAAAGGCTGTCATAGAAGAAGGCATAAATAAATGTACAAGTTACTAAAAATCTATTTCTGGATATTTTTTAGTTAATGATGGAGTAATTCCTACCTATCATCAGAGTTAAGTAATAGATAATAAAAGTACAGAAATATTGACACCATAGAAAAGGTTAAAAATGCAATTAACTATTGTAATAGCTAACATCTGTTGAATGTTTATTATGTGTCAATTATAATTAGAAGTCCTTTCCATGAGTTATTTCATTTAATATTCACGTTTCTATGAACTATGTATATTATTCTCCTATTACTATTTAATTTATTTTTTCTTGACATTATAATGAAAAATTATTACTTTTACTTGTTAAACAATCAAAGTGTGCAAGATTAATTGAAGTCATAGAATGAGTCTATGGTGACCCGGAATTTGAACCTAAGCAGTCTGATCGCAGAGATGTATAATAACCCTGCTTTTTCTGTCCCCCAAACCTTCCCATTGTCCATGCCATCTCCAATAGGACTTCACACAAATGCAAAATTAACTTACCTTGTCATAAACCACGGGCATATTGAAGTGTATCTGTTTTAGCATATAGTGTTATCCTAATACAGAGTGCAGCTACGAGCATTTTGATTGTGTTGTGGCTTGCCAACACAAGGGTGAATTCTGCCAGTTGTTAACTCACTGTGATCCTCCTCCCTACCTCACCCCTCATCAGCCCACCTCTCAGAGGTGGTGGGAACCCAGGTAACATAACCACTGTGGACGAACCTAGATTGCCTTGAACCCCAGGCCAATCTTCACTGTACATGAGGAGCCTCTGCTTTTGCTCAGCCCTGGGTTTTTGGTTTCTGACTTTTCTTCCAAGCAGCAATACTGACAAATCCAACTAGTGAGGCTACATTGGTTTTTATCTCCCTGACTGGACCAGACTCATAAGACCCAGAAGGTCTCCCGAACCATAAGCTCAAGATTAAAATCTTATATACATAAGTCAAATGCTCCCCTTCCTTGACCTCAATTCTGTAGCATGAATTCCTCCTAGACCTCCATCAAAGATAAAACCAACTAGAAACATGAGGTCCCATTTCTCATTATTGTGGGTTTCATTTGCATATGTATTTTCTCATTATCCTTCTGGGGTCATTATAGTAAGGCAGGAGTTGTGTTGTACTGCTGAAGCATTCCTGGTGCAGGATTGCTCCAAACATAACTCACCTTGGTGAGATCACTACTATGATATACACTTTCCTTATACTTGATGTCGAAACAAAGTAAACCATTCCACGGTTCTAGCTTTTTCTCCTCTTCTTTTGCAATTACTCTTCCTATGAGATCTAACTCTCTCTTTAAGGTCTGGTAAGCTCTCTTATTTTATAATAACAGCTGATATCTTTCCTTGCCTCTATTCTTTTTCTGAAGGAGGCTATACTAGGTAGAAGAAAGCTGGAGAAAGCAGAAAGGTTAAAGGGCTGTTGTTTTTGAGATTATGCTGTGCAGGCTGCTGTATGATTGTTTTCTTCATCTTCTCCTGGAAATATATGTAAAATATCAATAAATATTCTTTTGTGTTTAGGAAGAACTTCACAAAGTATGAAATTGGCTTTAGGGAAGGTGTGAAGCAAAAGGAGTTAACGTCACACAATTATGTAGGGTAAATAAGCAGCATATTTAAACCAAAAAACAAACAAAACCCTCCTATACCAGGCTTTGGAGGGTTTAAATGCCCGTTTTCTTAAACTATAAATAATTAACCAAAGAACAGGTACTGTTTTATGTACCTTATTATAATATAGTACTTATTATTCCAGCAAACCTATGAGGCTGACTCTATTTTATCCTGTTATATGGGTGAGAAAAAAAAAGGTTCAAGATGAAGTAATTAGCCCAATATTTCACAGCCAATAAAGAATTTTAACCTAAGAAATGTGTGACACTAAAGCCCATTCATTCTTCCTTTGATTTTCCCACAATCCATTTATACAAGGCCCTCAACCTAATTAACCAACACCATTTTGATGAGTTTTATTTCCACTCACTAAGTTTATGAAAGGCTGAATGTATGTCTATTTAGTGATGACACATTTCAGTAAAAAGTATTGAGCGACTATTGTATGCCAGGGATGGTGCTGGGGTCAGAACAAAGATAAAGAAGACATTGTCTAAGATCTTGAGAGGCTCACAACTTGTCAGGAATAAACTAAATCATATTTTGTCATTTGCTATAATAACCTGTTGTTATTTTAAAGTCTATTTGAAAATGCAAATAATGATTGTAACAACTGGCCACAAAATACAAAATGAAATGTGATATAAAACAAAACCAGCTTCACAATTTTCTCATTCTGAGGTATACAATTTTGACCTACAAAACATATTTTATTCTATTATCTCTAAAAGATAATGGCTTTAACAAATACACATACTACAGAGTGTGTACATTTCCTTCATCCATAATCTTCCAGAAGCTATTTAACCATCTGTTAATTCATCTATAAACTAAAATATTTAAGTGATATATTATCTGGAATTCTAACTAGCTCTGACCAGCATAAGATCACATGTCACACAGATGATAATTCAAAGTGTCCCAAAGTTCTCGAAAAAGGATAAGCAAGAAGTCCTTAGCTGGCTCTATTAGACTGTCTTTTTAGATTAGCTCTGTAAAAGTACTTCAGCCAAGTTTAATCATATGGTTCTCTTTAGCTCTACTTCTCTTGGTTTGCAGCACTAACCTGAACATACTATTCCCTCTCACTTTGTCAAGTCACTTTTGTAATGTTTTCCAAAGACATAACTACTGATATCTGTAGAAGCTATTATCCTTCTAAAATGGAAAACATTGTCTGTAGCACAATGACCACAGTTAGAGTCTCCTTGCAACTTAGCAATATTCTTTCCTTGTTCTCAGTTCTGGCCCATCCTAAGTATTTCATTTGGCATTGCATGTTAAAAGTGAACTTTGAAAATTATATAACTTCTATTCAGGAAGCTTTCTTCCTCTGTTTAATCCAACATTTTTTTTCCCTTTGAAATGTCAAATTTTCTCCTCCGAAGTAGACCAGTGGTTTTAAAATTATGTGTAATGCAATTCTTTTTTTTTCAAATACAATTGTTCAAAACCACCCAGCATGTCATATATGAAAAAATGACTTGTTTTCTCAAGAAGCTGAATTCTTTATTGTTTTCTGGAAGGTTCATCATTGAAACTGCAAGAATCTATAGAGCAGTTTGATAATCACTCCCTTAGATGTTTCTGTATAATGTGTGGAAAGCATTGCATTATATTTGTATTGTGACTGCCCCTTAGATTCTAATACTCTTCTTCAATTTGTAGATCTTGTATAACTTGCAAACGTGGGGTACCTGGAATCAGACAGAACTGGGTGGCCTTGAGCACTTTACTCAAACTCTCTGTCAGGGCTTTCTTATAAACTGATGTGAAAGAAACAGTTCTTGTGATACATGGTGGTTTTGAGGAGTAATGAGAGCAAGACCAAGTTCAGTAGATCTCTGACATACAACAAAATCTCTGGAGATACCTGGTCCCCTCTGCTCCACTGCATACATTATAATACACCCTAATAGATCATTCAGACCATAAAACATAGTAAAATGTAACTGCACTAGTGTCATCACTATCTATTGGCTCTCAGAAATTGTTTGAAAGGCTACTGGCTTTCTGAGATACATTTCCATTGAAAGTCACAGTATTTGCCCCAAGTTAACTGCCACTTTAACTTTCACAAAAATTTTGTCTCAATTGACATGAAGCATTTCAACTCAGTTGACAAAAATATAAATTGATACAACCACTATGGAAAACAAATTCTTCAAAAAAGTAGAAATAGTACTACTATGTGATCTAGTTGTCCCACTTCTTGGTATATATCCAAAGGAAATGAAAACAGGATATGGAAGAGGTAGCGGCTCATATTCACTGCAGCATTATTCACAGTCGAAAAGGTATGGAAACAAGCTGAGTTTCTGTTAATGGATGACCAGATAAAGATGTAATATATATGTATTTCATCCATGAGTACAAAGGATATCCTGACATTTGCAATGACCTAATGGACTTTGAAGGCATTATTATAAGTGAAGTAAGTCAAAGAAAAACAAATACTGTATGATATATGAAAATCTAAAAATGTCAAACTCTTAGAAACAGAGTAGAATGGGGAAATGGTCAAAGAGTATAATCTCTCATTTAGAAAATGAACAACTTCTAGGGATCTAATGCACAGCATTGTGATTACAGTTAAGAATACTGTATTATACACCTAAAAGTTGCTAAGAGCATACATCTTAAATGCTTTCACAATGGTAATTATGAGACATGAAGGAGGTATTAACTTATAATGGTAATCATATTCATTATGTACCTGTGTGAAATCAACATGTTAGATTCCTTAAATTTACATAGTGGTATATCTCAATTATTTCTCAGTAAAGCTGGGGGAAAAATGCAGTGAAAAAGTTTAAACAAAAAGAAATGTCTACACTATTCAGACCATTTAATGAAAGTGTCAAAGTAACTTTTACTTAATTCATATCAAGGAACTGATATATTTTTTCATGTCACATATATAAGACACTGCTATAGTCTTCTTACTAGCCTCTAAATATAAGAAAACTTTTATATTATAACAACACATACCCTTATTATAGCTTTTTTGTTTCTCTACATTTTTTATCATTTCTCCATTGTCACTTTCTTTCAATCATATAAGTTTTCTATAGCACCTTGGATATATCTTTGAGGCAGGTATTTACATCCTTCTTGCCATTTTGAAGTCACGTGCACACTGGTTTAATAATTTCCTAAAACAGATGCTAAATCTATATCTAATACTTGAGTTCACACATTAAAATGCTGAAATGATAAAATAGTTTTCAAAGAAAGAAGATAAAATATAGACCAATACACATTCGGGGTTTTTGTTTGCTTGTTTTCTATACTGTTTTTGCTGCAGAATATCTCTTGGAGAGTATTTTATATTAATGTTTTTCAATACTATTTTCTTGCTTTGTTTGTTAATAGACATTTTTTTAGAGCAGTTTTCAGCTTATAGTAAAACTGAGGAGAAACTACAGAGTTCCTATATAACCCCTGTCCCCCACACCACACAACCTACATCAGTATAAACACCCCTCACCAAAGTGAAATGCTTGTTGTAATCAATAAACCTACACTATACATCATTATCCCTCAAAGTCTATAGCTGACATTAAGGGTCACTATTGGTATTGTACATCCTAGGGGTTTTGAAAAATATATAGTGATGTGTATCCATCATTGCAGTATCATAGATAATAGTTTCCCTCCTTAAGAATCCTCTATGCTTTGTTTATTCTTCCGTCCACATCCCCCAAACCCTGACAACCACTGGTCTTTCTACTGTCTCCATAGTTTTGCCTTTTCCAAAATGTCACACTTGTTTACCTGAAACCTACTTTATTTAGCGTTTTCCAATTGACTTCTTTCACTTAGTAGTAAACATTCAGGGTTTTTCCATGTATTTTATGGCTTTATAGCTCTTTTTTAGTGCTGAATAATATTCCATTAGTAGGTTGTACCACAGTTTATACATTCACCTACTGAAAGACATCTTGATTTCTTCCAAGTTTTGGGAATTATAAATTAAGTTGCTATAAATATCCATGTGCAGGTTTTTGTGTATACATACATTTTTCATTCATTTGGGTAAGTACAATGAAAGTGACTGCTGGATTGTATGGTTAAGAGTATATTCAGTTTTGTAAGAAACTGCCAGACTGCTTTCCGAAGTGGCTGCGCCACCTTGCGTTCTTGCCAACAATGACTGAGAGTTTTTGTTGTTTCACATCCTCGCCAGCATTTAGTGGTGTCAGTGTTTTGAGTTTTCACCTTTCTTACTAGTGTGTCCTAGCATCTCATTTTTTATTTAATTTGCAAATTTCTAATGAAAATATGATGTTGAGCATTTTTTCATATTATTCCTGTAGATCATTATTTCATCTATTTCATATTATTTGTCATGGGTATATCTCATTTTGCTAAATGTCTGTTCAGGTCTTTGGCTTACTTCTCAATCAAGTTGTTTATTTTCTCACTGTTGTGTTTTAAGAGTTCTTTGTATATATTGGATAAGTTTTTTAAAATGTGTCTTTTGCAAATTTTTCCCTTGTCTATGGCTTGTCTTCTAATTCTCTTGACATTGACTTTCACATATCAGACATTTTTAATGTTAATGAAGTTCACCTTATCAATTACTTTCATACATTTTTCCTTTGGTGTTGTATTTAAAAACTCACCGCCAAATCTAAGATGACCTAGATTTTTTTCTATGCTTTCCTCCAGAAGTTCTATAGTTTTTCATATTACATTTAGGTTTGTGTTTCACTTTGAAGTTTCTTTTTGTCAAAAGTATATGAACTGTGTCTAGTTTATATTTTTCTACATGTGGATGTCTAGTTATCGCAATACCAATGATTAAAAAAGCTATCTTTCTACCACTGCCTTACATTTTCCCCTTTGTCAAAGATTGATTGACTGTTCTTCTGTGGATCTGTTTCTGGGCTATTTTGTTCCATCAATGTATTCACCTATTATTTTGTCACCTATTATTACAGTGTCTTGGTTCCTATAACGTTATAGTAAGTTTTGAAGTTAGATAGCATCAATCCTCCAACTTTGTTTTTCTTGTCCAATATTGAGTTGGCTATTCTGGCTCCTTTGTCTCTCCATACAAATTTTACAATTATTTTGTAAATAGCCACCAATTAACTTGCTGGAATTTTTATTGGGATCATATTGAATCTAGAGATCAAGTTGGGAAGAACTAGCATCTTAACAATACTGAGTCTTCCTGTCCATGAAATATAATATCTCTCCATTTATTGAGTTATTTGATTTCATTTCTTAGAGCTTTGTATTTTTCTTGATTTAGATCTTATATACATTTTTAGATTTGGTTTTGTTTCTATAAACTAAAGCCTTTTCATTTTAAGTATTTTCAAGTAACCAGATAGGGATATTTAGCAAGTTCAGATGTCAGGGCTAGCAAATCTCCCCAGGAATATATGTGCACTCCAATTACAATAGAAGTGTAGGAGGTAGGGCACTGAACTTAATACCAAATGACCTGAGTCTAAATTCTAGTGATTTTCCTTCTTAGCCACATGACCTAGCTCAAACTACTTAACAAATAAGAGTTTCAGGTTTTCATCTGTAGTGCGGGAATAGTATTGTGTCTTATTTATTGCACAACACTACATTTTCTTCTTGAAAGAAATGCATTTCATGAAAATGAAATGGAAATGTGGTTTTTGTAAGAATGAATGAGGTTTAGAATTCAAATGGTCAAGAAGCTGAGATCAGGAGGAAAGGAATGGAGAGTAGAGGGAACAGTAACAAAAATATAGCAAAAGATTTAGATAAAAAGTCTTTATCCCAGTTCGAAGATTCAAAGCAATAAGTGATCAAAATCTGGGCCACAATTTGCTTAACAATTTTAGAGCAATTGCAAGAATAATTGATTTTGAGCCAAAGAGTGAGATACAATGCCTTGAACACTTTTTAATTGCAAAATAAACTATTTAGCAAATTGGTTATATTTGGGAACATTAGAATCCATGCTCAATTAACACAGTGGGTTTTTCCATTTTATTCACTATTGTGTATTTAGTATATAGAAAATTACCCAAAACATGTTAGGCGCTCAATGAATATTTATTGAATGAACAAGGTAAAGAGACCAAATTTCCATTAGAAGCTGAAAATACTTATACTCTAATTTGTGCAAAATAAAATCCAACATTTAGCACAGTAGAAATGGGATGCCATTCTATCAGACTGGAAATCTTGATGTGCTTTATCAATATACTGATTAACTGATGACCTATAATATAACTATTTACATATCTTTCTGCTATAATTCAGAACTACAATATTTCAAATGAAATATTAAGTGAAAGTAAAAAGCAACTAGTAAGAATGATCCTATTCTCTACTTGTGCTTCTTTTAGGTCCTAATGCATCAACTGCCTTTGGGTTTTGTTTCCATCCATTATAAATAAAACTGTTTCTTCGGCTGCAAGCTAACATCTGATTATCTCCTGCGTCTGAATAGCAATGATAGTATTAACTGCAACCTAGGATAATAATTTTCCTTGTGCTTTTTTTCTCCTTTAATTTTCTTTATTAAGTTAAAAAAAATCCATAGTTGTAGAATAAAAAAAAGCAAGAAGATATTAAATAAAAAGTTATTGTAAATCTTTCACAAAATAGCAAGCTGAACAATGATATTTTTTAGATATAACGTGACAGAAAATCAGGTTTTTGTTAAAGACACTATTAGACTAAAATAGGTTATTATAGGCTTTTAAAATTTTCTTTCTGAACAATAAATCTAACATTTTAAATAAAACTGACATTTTAAAATGATAAACACTCATTGAATCCTATATGATAATTTGTTCATTTTGTGCTATACAGTATCTATTTTTATAGCCAATTTCTATTTCTTTAAAGAGGGGTGATCTAGTAGATTTAAACTATTCCTAGGGGCTGGAGGTACAGGAAAGAGACACTGTTTGTTGAACACTGTAAGACCATCCGTTATAGTATAATACTACAAAGGAATGTTTTCACTAAAGGTTCCCTCTATGAAATCAAGTAATTAATGAGACCTCCCTATATACATGCATAGAACTAAAAATCCACACACAGATATAAAAATTCAGAACTAAGGTTTACATGTATAGGCTGGAGTAGGTATTAGCACTGTGTGCTACGCTTGGTAATAGCCTATCCATCTCCTGGCTGGCTCAGTTTTGATGACCATGTACCACAGATCTATGACTGGAGGTATTGCCAACTGTCATGTAATTTCTGGGGAGAAAAAGTTCTTAAAAGTTAAGTTTGGCTTTAAGAAAGAGAAATTTCCATGGAAGTTAATCCAATCAATTATCCAAAAAATTCCAGATAGATAGGAGAATTCGAAAACATTCAATATTCATTGCAAGCCTCAGGTCACTAGCTCTTCTTCGGCATGTGCAGTTCCCCAATGCCTCTCTCTTTTTCAATTACATTATGGAAAGTAATTTTCTGTCCAAGAGTCTACTTTTAGTCCTCCTACCCCAGTTTGGAGTCATTCATTTATATTGATTAATGTCAGTATTCAAGATTAAGAAAGACAAAAATTGTGTAAAGAGAAAATGAGAAATGACTTGTATCTTCCAGAAGTACTGCAATCATATTAAAATATTGGTAGGCAAAGACCTACCATCACATGTTGCAATTCCAGTCCTGTAAATGGTCTACCTGTGTCTTGGGTGCTTGTTCAAAATTTGAGGATACTGAGAATATTACCAGAACTTTCTCTAATTACTTAACATTAGTCTTCTCTTTACTCTCAGAAAAGAGACTTGTATGTTAGCTTCAGTTATAATTAATTGATTCCTAACTATATTTTGCTGAGCAAAAATTTTCAGATTATAATATGTGTTTAGTTCTATACATTCTATTTTTTTTTTGATTTGGCCTACACACACAGACACACACACACACACACACACACACACACACACACACAGCTTATTATTTATTTGTTTTGTTTTTAAGATTTTCACTGATAATTTTGTTTTTCTTTAATTCCAGTTATCCTACTCCTGTCATATGACCAAAGCACAGCTCACACTAGTTTAAACAAATAAAATGCATTTATTGATTCATACAAGATCTAAAAATTAAATTCATGATCTTGCCATTGTGTGCTTACCTTGACATCACTGTACAAACAACTTGGTAAGGTGTCATAACCTTAGTATGTCTGTGTCTCACAGCTATGTTCATGCCGATGTGTAGCAGTATCTTGTTGAGTGGCATTCATTATTACTGTTGGGTGTTTTTGCGTGCTATCATGAGAACATTGGAGCTTGAATCAGAGCAAAAAACAAACATTAAATTTCTTGTTAAACTTGGCAAGAGGGGAAGTGAAATCAGTCTGCCCACTGCTAGAATCCAAAGCCAATTCCACATTTTTAGGCATTATAACAACATAACCATAGTTATGAGTTGACTTGTGTGCCCACAAAGGACATTGAAGTCTGTGCCCCGACTATTTGTAAAGTGACGTTATTTGGAAATAAGGCCTTTGCAGATAATCAAGTTAAGAAGAGATCATTAGGGTGGGCTCTAATTCTTTATGACAGTCTCTATAAAAATGTAAAATTTGACATGGAGATAAAAATGCACACAGAAAGAACATGATGTGAAGATGAAAGCATAGATCAGTTTGATTCATCTAAAAGCCAAAGAATGTTGAAGATTGCCCGAAGCCTGTTAGAAGTTAGAAGAAAAGAAAGGGACAAATTCTTCCTCATAGCCCTCAGAAGGAACTACCTGACCAACATCTTGATGTTGGACTTGTAACTTCCATAACTGTGAGATGATAAATTTCTGTGGTTTAAGCCACTCAGATTACTATACCTTGCTACTACAGCACAAGAAAACTAATACACTCACTTCCAATTATCAAAACCTGGATTAGTTATCTATTAATATGTAACATTCCTATCATAAATTTAGCAGTTTAAAATAGCGCAAGTTTATCATCTCATACTTTGAGGTGGGTATCTAGGTGTAGTTTACCTGAATCCTTTGTAAATCCACCAGAGGGAGCTAATAAGAGATGAGTCCTCATCAGAAGCTCCACTGGGGAAGGATTTCATTCTAAGCTCATGTGATTTGGGGAATAATTTACTTCTTTTTAACTGAGGATCTCAGCTTTTTGAAGGCCAGAGGCCAGGGGCTATCCTAACTTCTGTGCTATATTACTCTACCCTGATGGATTCTCACAACAGGGCAGCAGGCTTCTTCAAAGCCAGCAAGAGTCTCCTAACAAATTGAACATTAAGTCATATGTAGACTGATAGTGTACAGATAATAACATTCATCTATTCATCTTTGTCATATTCCATTGGTTTGAACCAAGTTCAGGCCCTGTCCATACCCAAGGAGAGAAAAATTATAAAAGGGCATTAGATAAGAACAGAGGCAGGAATTATGGGGAACACCTTAGAGTCTGCCTGCCTGCCACACTGTTCTTATATTTCAAATGAATGACTTGTAGGTAGTATTAGACTTTGATCTTTTTATCAATTCTGATAACTTCTGCCTTTAATTGGAATGTTTAAACAATTAATACTTAATGTAATTATTTACATGGTTGGATTTGTGTATATAATTTTATTATTTCTTTTCTACTTGTCTCTTCTGTTTTTTCTTTCTATTTCTCCTTTAATGTACTTTTTATTTACTTGAATATTTTTAAGAATTCATTTCTAGTTTCCCTCTGAATTTTTAGTAATTTTTAAGTTATCATTTAATAGTTGTCA
This sequence comes from Lyroderma lyra, assembly GCA_004026885.1. Lineage (NCBI taxonomy): Eukaryota > Metazoa > Chordata > Mammalia > Chiroptera > Megadermatidae > Lyroderma > Lyroderma lyra. The sequence goes on along the minus strand of PVJL010002061.1, from coordinate 174,599 downwards.
ACAAATTGCAATATACATTCTTAACTTTTCATAGTCCACCTATTGTTAATATTGTCCCACTTCATGTAATACACACAAATCTTACAACTCTATAGTACCATATAACCCCCACCATTCTTTATTTTATAATTGCTATAAATGTATTATATCCACATATAATAAACCTTAGAAGACAACATAATAATTTTAGCTTTAAAAAATTATGTTTATAAATAAAGAAGTAGAAAGCAAAAATAAACTAATGAACTTCAGACCTCCATAGTTTCTAGTATGAATTTAACCATTAACTGGATCATTGTTTCTTTGTCTGTAGCATCTCATTTATTTCTCCTGTTGTTTTCAGAAAAACATGGTTCCTGCCATCAAATGTGAAGAAAGAAAAGAAGTAAATTTAATAAAATATAGTAAGTAATAAGATAATTGGAAGGGTTTTTGTTGTTAGTTTAACTTTGATGGGAAATTTTGTGTCATCATTAGAAAATCATTTTTATATTGTTATTTCCTATACACTAAGAAACATAATGTCCCTTAAAAATAGTTGTCCTAATGGGAGCATCAGCAAGATAGTAAAATAAGAGGTCCAAACCTTTAAAACTCACAGAAACACAAATTTAACAACCTTCATAGGCAAAAATATCTTTATGAGAGCTCTTGAATCTAATTGACAGGTTACAGTACTCTGGCAAAGCACAAAAACAAGAAAATATACATTGGACAGGGTAAGAAGTACACTTTTACTTTACCCACATCACCCCTTCCTGAACTTAGCAGAGCACAGTGCTAGAAGAGGTACACACTTGATTGCAAGTTCTCCCATGGGTGAAAAACTGAAAGCTTTTCTCTAATAGTCAATTCTGTCACTCCTATTCAAAATAGTACCAGAGGTCCTAGCCAGAACAATTAAGCAAGACAAAGAAACAAAAGACACCCAAATAGAAAGATAGATATAAAAATATATTTGTTTGCAGGTAACACGATCATAGTAAATCCTAAAGATCACACACACACACCAACACACACACTCACATGCACACACACACACACACACACACACACCCCTCTTAGAATTAATGAATAAATATAGCAGGATACAAAATAAAATTTTAAAAATTAGTTGAATTTCTCTGAAGCTACAATAATCTTTCCTTAAATTACAAAAATAATTTACAATTGCTTAAAAAACAATAAAGCACTTAGGAAACACCTTAACTCAAGAGGTAAAAATTGTGTACACTAAAGACTATAGAACATTGATGAAAGAAGTTATAGTAGACAAATAAATGGGAAGCCAACCCATGTTCATGACTTGGAAAAACTATTAAAAATCCATACTACCCGAACTGATCTACAGATTCAGTGCAATCCCTATCAAAACCTTCAAGGAATTTTTTTTAAATAAATAGAAAAAATTAGTCTCTAATTCATATGGAAGCACAAAATTATCTGAATAGCCTAAGCTACTTTGAATAAGACCAAAAAAGAAAAAAAACTGTAGGCATCATGTTTTCTGATTTCACATTATATTACAAAGCTCAAGTAATCAAAATAATTCGGTATTGTCATAAATGGAGACATACAGACCAAAAGAATTGAATAGAGAGCCCAGAAATAATTCTTTGCTTATTTGGTCAACTGATCTTTGACAGGAATGCTAAGAATACGCAAGGGGGAAAGGACAGTCTCTTCAATTAATTGTGTTGAGAAACTACATGTCCAATACAAAAGAATGAAAGTGAAACCTTATTTTACAAACAAACATTAACTCAAAATCAGTTAAAGATTTAAAGATAAGATCTAAATCCATAAAATTCCTTAAAAAAAACAGGGAAAACCTTTTTCACATTGGTATTGGCAATGATATTTTTTAGATATGACACCAAAGCACAGACAACTAAAGAAAGAATAATCCGTGGCTAAGGCGCTGGCACTGGCAGTGCTGCGGCCTGGGTTCGATTCCCAGCCAGGGAGTTACCCACATACCAAAAAAAAAAAAAAAAAAACCCACACAGAAAGAATAATCCTGTGAAACTACGTCAAACTGAAAAGCTTCTGCACACAAAGAAAACAATTAATAAAATGATAAGTCAACCTACAGAATGAGAGAAGATATTTGTAAACCATATATCTCATAAAGGGCTAATATCTAAAATATATAGGGAACCCCTATAGCTCAATAGTAACAAATAATAACTTGATTTAAAAATCGGTAAAGGAACTGAATTGACATTTCTCCAAAAGACATATACAAATGGTGAAGAGGCACATGAGAAGGTACTCAACATCATTAATTGATAGGGGAATACAAATAAAAACTATAATGAGATATTACCTCACACCTGTTAGGATGGTTATTATTTAAAAATAAAAGCAAACAAGTACTGGCAAGGATGTGTTAGAAAAGAGAACACTTGCACAGTCTTGATGGAAATGTAAATTGGTGCAACCACTGAGGAAAATAATATGGAAATTCCTCAAAAATTAAAAATAGAACTGCCATATGATCCAGCAAACCCACCTCTGGGTATGTATCCAAGAGAAATGAAATCAGCCTCTTCAAAAGGTATCTGTTGTCCCAAGTTTGTTGCAGCATTATTCGCAATAGCTAAGACATGAAAGCAATCCAAATGCCCATTGATGGTTGAATGTATATATATATATATATATATATATATATATATATATATATATGTATGTGTGTGTGTATATTCATATATATATTCATTCAACTACATATATATATATATATTCATTCAAAAGACAGACTTTCTTCTCTTTCAAAGTTGAGTAATATATAATGTATTAATGTGTTATATAATATATTAATTATATGTAAATTAATACATTAATTAATATATGAATATATATTAATTTTTTTAAAAGAGAAGAAATCCTGTCTTTTGCAACAATGTGAATGCACCCAGGAGACATTATGCTAAGTGAAATAAACTAGACATAGAAGGAAAAATATTTCACGACATCATTTGTATGAGAAATATAAAATAATCAAATGCAGAGAGCAGAATGGTGGTTGCCTGTGGCTGTGAGGAGTGGGACATAAGGAGTTATTATCAAAGGGTACAAAGTTTTGGTTATACAAATCCTAGAAATCTACTGTATGGCATAGTTCCTATAGTTAACAAAACTGTTGTATATTTTAAATGTTTCCAAGAGAGTAGATCTTATATTGTGTTATCACACAAATAATAATAGTAATAATAATAATAAAATAGAAATCAGGAGGAAACTTTTGGAGCTGATAGATAGGTTTGTAGTGTAGTCTGGTGATGGTTTCATGGTGGTATATTTATTTTCAAACTTTATCAAATTTTATACATTATTTATGTACAGCTGTTTGTATGTCAATTACACTTGAATAAACTGATTTCAAAAATAGTTGCCCTCAAAGAACATTGAAAAGTAATTCTCCTGAAGGGTATATGTATGTATGTATGTATGTGTGTGTATATATAAAATATATATGAACATAATATATATATATATGCCTTTGTATATGTATAAAAATATATCTGGATAAATACAATATGTATTCCGTTTTTTTCTAGAAAATATTATTTTTCAAAACTGCAATACAAATGAATAATGGCAGAAGTGTTCAACTTGAGATGATCTAGCCTTCAGAGAAATATTCCTATGCTGAGTTATTATTTTATCAACTATACTACAATTTACTTAGGCAACGAGGAACAGTGAAAAGTGCCATAGTTTGTTGACTTCCCCAAGCGATAAATGCTACAGTCAGTATTTTATATCCTAGTGCTCTTAAACATGTCAAAATGAATTTTGTCCAAAGCCTGTGCATAAGATAAGGAATAAACTAAATAAAAATAACTGTCAGGAGGACTGTCTTCAATCAGTTTCAAACCTCCTTCTAAAAGTATTATGCTGCTAAAATATTGTGTTATCTTAGCTATGATTTTCTAAATCTTTATCTTTGTGTATAATTACCTGTATTATAAGGCTTTCTTTACCTTATGCTCAATGTAATCCCTGTATAGGTAGAGGGAGGTTAAGAAAAGATATGAGTATGCCAGGCAGCTTCTTGTAGTTATGTTTTTTCTAGGAGGCCCAACAGCTACCTTAAGGGATATATCAATTTTTCTATTTGCTTACCTTTATTGGTTTAACTTCAATACATCCAATCCCTGTCTTTGCTCCCAAAATTCTAACCAGAACAGAGATTTTTTAATGAGATGCACAGATGAGTCCATTTGAGAGACTTCTACAGATGTCATTACTTCATTTTTCTATATAATCCATCTAGCTACCTACTTGGTTAAGCCTCATAAATGTAGTATCTATTATAGCATATTCGTGATGTCATGTCAATTACTTGTATACATCAGGCTATCAACTATTATAGATACAACTTCACACATTCAAAGTATACTTGGAAGCACCACTGTGATTGATATTAACTTTTTAAGAATGTTCAAGGAACTAAAACACTTGCAGAGCAAACACATTTTAGTTTGAGTCATGTTCATTTCTGCCTGAACTAATGTTCATATAATATTAATACTTTAATATAAATACTTCAATTTCCTTAGCACATCGCTAACCTTCCACACTAACATTTCTCAGCCTGATTATAAACTGAAGCATCAGGGACAAAGACTTTTAGCACATTTAATTCAAGTTCCTACAAAAGCTTCATAAGCCAAAACTCATTGCTGTGCGAAGTCATGAGCCAAAGCAAGGAATACATGGTCAGAAGGATAAACACCTGAAGGGACAGCCAGTATGATGAGCCCCCATATCAGTATCAGAGACCAAAATAAACAAAAGTTCAAGAATCAAATAGGCTGAGCCAGGGGCCAAGCATTAACCTCTGTGACTGTGGGCTAGGATTCACATTCTGATCTGTCCAACTCCAACACTCTGCTGCCATTTCCAATCCACCACACAGCCTGATAGACTTAGCAGATGGCAGGGACAAGCATACTTTCCAAAAGTTGTCATAAAAAAAACAAAAAGAGAAAATAATTATTCTAAAAGATACTGCAATAAAACTCTAACTCTAAACTGTGGGCCTGATTATCAATAATAAGAAATACAGTCTAAGTTATGTAACCAACATAAGTTGTTGAAGTTTGACAAATAGGTACAGTTATTTTTAAGCAATATAAACTATATTGCACAATGGGGAATAGTTATGCCAGTCATTTTTAATGCAGGAACTAAGCATGTAACAAAACAATTGGCTATCACATAGAACAATACATTAAAAGTGAAAATAAAATGCAACAATGTCCATGGTTTTGTTATCAACAGAGAAACAAGAAACTCAAGAACTTTGTCATTTGACTAAAATTAGTTGGTTAAATATTTTTATGTTGTCCTAACAGTGCAATTTCTTCTATAATAATGTGATTAATGGTGTTATAAATCGATTATAGAACTTAGCTAACAAAATGTACTAAAACTTGGAATAACTTCTATTAACCCTAACATTTCCAAAGATCATTAAACAGAGTTTTCTCTGAACCCAACATATTCTCTTCATTCCAACAGAGGGAACTGACAGATGATTAGTTCTCTTAGAGAGTTATATATTAATAAAAATTGTTTAAAATCCTAACAAATCAATATATATTAAGAACCTATTGATTTCTAGTCAACATGGCAAGGTAAATAAATGCTGTTCTTATTTCCTCTCATGACCACATCAAAATTGCACTAAACTACAGAACAACCATCATTGAGACTAGCCTGAAGTCTAGCTAAACCAAAGCCCTACAACTAAAGACATACAGAAGAAGTCACCTTGAGGGGACAAAATGGGCTAGCCTCATATCCACATGTGGCCATTAGAAATTGGGAGGACTATCTCAGCTGTGGAAATCTTTGAAAGAATGAGGGAGCCCAGCCCCGTACCAGCCTCCCCAGCTCAGGGTTCCAGGGCTAGAGAGAGAAGTCCCCATAACTTCTGGCTGTGAAAGCCAGTAGAGATAGTGGCTGAGTGAGACAAGGACAGCTGCACTCCCAGGTGTTCCTCTTAAAACGCCCACATACAGACTTAATAGCTTACAGATTCACTTGCTCTCTGTTCCATTTTAGGCAGTAGTTCTCTTCTTTGTGGTACCCTTCTCTTGTCTACACTTAGAAGCCTAAATCCTGTATGAGGAGATTTTTTTATGTCAAAACTGATATCCACACACATACGCATATATAGATTTAAAATACAGTGTATTGAGTGAAAAAAGCTTAGCCCAATATAATGTATAAATTAATTACAAAAAAAAGCATATTTTTCAAGAGTAGATATATACAGATAGATCAAATATATTATGAAAGGAAGAAACAAAAGTGGGCTAAGGAATAAATGGGGAGAAGTAAAGTAAAACAAACCAAGAGAAAGCTATGCAAAAAAATAACTAATGATTCAATTTTGCAATGAACTGATGTCAAGGAGAGAAGGAAAGAAGAAGGAAGGAATGGAAAAAGGGAAGAGAAAAGAGAAGAGGAGAGGAAAAGAGGAGAGGAGAGGAGAGAATCAAAGGAAGATAATGGAAACTTGTATGTGGGATAATAGCACAAGTTGTCCCCCTCAACACCACCTAATTTATGTCCAATGCCATGCAAAGCACAAACACCTGTCACTGAAATCCAGGCTATCAAAATCTCTGACAAAAATTAACAGTTTTGGAAAAGCTGGTGTGAATAGCAATGCTCCAGAGCAGAGCTCTTCCCATTCAGCCAATCATAGTTCCATCCACAAGAAGAGTAGATCACAGCACCCTTAGTCTAAAGGCAGAGTGAATCCATCATTATCATTAGCCCATTCCACATGGGATTCCCCTTCAGAATTCTCACTCAAGAGAAAAATCTTGAAGAAACCTTTAAGAAGTGCTAGAAAAGCTCTTCTGCAGCAAAAGAAATCCTCATTAGCAACCCATTCCTTTTGAAAGTGTGAAAAACAAACACTATCAGACATATTAGGAGACATAACCACATGAAAGAGAACTATCAAACTGACCCCCCAAAAGAAGAAATAACTAAGCATATTGAGAGAATTTTAAAACAACTCCAGGATTTTCAAAGTGATTATAGCATTACATCCTTAAAACAAACCAAGAATTCTGTGAAAGAGAAAAAAACACAGAACAAAAGGAGCATTTTCAATATTTAAAATAACTATTTCCTAAGAAAAATAAACTCCAGAAAGACTGAAAAATAACAACTAATAAACCCCCCAGAATAAAGAACAAATATACCAAGTGCATTATTTTCACATTGCTGAGTAATAAATTACCATAAACTTGAAACTGGAAATAAGATTTGGTTTGTCCTGCTCAGGATCTCACAAGTCTGTAATCAAGGCTTCTGTCTGGCTACAAGCTCATCTAAACTTTGGGTTATCTTCCAAGCTCATTCTGGTTGGTGGCAAAATAACAGCTCCTTGTGGTTGTAAGACTGAGATTCCAATTTTCTTATTGGCTATTGTACAAGGATCACACTCAGCTACTAGAGGCCTGTCTTAAGGTTCTTTTCTTTCAAAACAACACAACATATTTCTTCAAAGTCAGAAAGTCCAATATTACACTAACAGAAATTCCAGAGGGAAAGAAGAGAGTAATGAAGGAAAACAAAATATCAAACAAAACAATATATAAAAAATTTTCTGAAAGCTAAAGAACACAAGTCTTCGCATTGAAAAAAATTAGTAAAAAACAAGTGAAAAAAAAAAAGAAGACATATCCACATCTAGACACGTCATGTCATCAAGGAAAGAAAGAAGATCCTAAGATCTTCCAAAGAGAAATCAAACCAACCAACTAAATAGCATCTGAATTTTTAGTGACAACACTAATTGTTGAAAAAAAAGGAAATAATGCTTTCAAAGATCTGACAGGGAAATCTTTTCAATCTATAATAAGCCCAAATACCAAACAACTGTAAAGACTGAATAAAAACAATTAATGACATCTCCAAAAAGTATATATTTTATGTACATTATTTTAGAAAACTACTTAAGAGTTTGCAACAAATAATAAAAAAGTAAGAGGAAGAGAGAAAGAGACAGACAGGGATGGATTAAATGCCCCAATCAAAAGATACTCATTTTGGATGTAAACACACAGACTAAAAGTAAAGGATTGGGAAAAACAATATTTCATGGAAATGGAAGAAAACAAACAAAAAAGTTGGGCTACCAATACTTACCACCCGAAAAAACAGACTTTAGAACAAAAGCTTTAACAAGAAGCAAAGTAGGACACCTGTAAGCCCCCTGTTAGGATATTTATCTGAAGAAACCCAAAATGTTACTTTAAGGGAATGAATGCATCCATATGTTCATTGCACCACTGTTTACAATGACAAAGATATGAAGGCAGCCTGGGTGTTTGTCGATGGGTAAATGGATAAAGAGGTGCCGGTACACATATTCAGTGGAATATTACTCACTGTAAAGAAGATGGGTTCTTGCCATCTGCAGTGGCATGAATGGACCTGGAGGTACTGTGCTGAGTGGAGTATGTCAGATAGAGAAAGAAAGATCAATGTTATTCCCCTCATATGTGGAATCTAAAGAACAAAATAAACAAACAAAACAGAAATAAATTCATAGACACAGAAAACGTTTTAATAGATGCCCGATGGCAAAGGGTGTTGGGGCTTGGTAAAAAAGGGGATAGGATTAAGAAGTACAAGTTGGTTTTTGCAAAGTAGTTGTGGGGATGTAGGGTACATCATAAGTAATATAGTCAATAATATTATAATAACTATATATGATATTAGATGGGTACTAGATTTATCGAGATGATAGGTAGGAGAGAGGTTGGGGGCAGGGTGAAAAAGATAAAGGCATTAATAAGTATGAATTAGTAGTAATAAAATAGTCCTGGGGATGTGAAGTAAAGCATAGGGAATGTAGTCAATAATGTGGTAGTAACTCTGTATGGTGACAGATGGGCACTAAACTGTTGAGGGAATCACTTCTTAAATTATATAAATTTCTAATCACTATGCTGTACATCTAAAATTAATGTGGAATAACATTGAATGTCAACTGTAATTGAAAAGTTTAAAAAGTGGGGAAAGGTGAAGGGAAATAAGAGTTTCAAATTTCCAGATGTAAAAGAAATACACCATGGGTTGTAATGTGCAGCCTCGGGAATATAGTCAATAATATTGTGATAGTGTGGTACAGTGCCAGATGGTTGCTGGACTTATGATGGCGATACTTCTTTAGGTATATAAATATTAAGTAACTATTTTGTGCACCTGAAACTATTATAATATTATACTGTATGTTAGGTAAGTTTTAATAAATATCTTTTAAAAACTGAAAGCAACAAACAAATAAGACAAAGAAACAAAGAAACAGAAACTCACAGAAACAAAAAACAGTTTAGTGGTTACCACAGGGTAAGGGATAGGGGAGGTGGTAGAAGAAGAAAAATGTGGTCAAATATATGGTGACGGAAGGAGAACTGACTCTGGGTATTGAAACATAATGCAATATATAAATGATGTATTATCAAAATGTACACTTGAAACTTATATAATTTTACTAACCAATGTTATGCCAGTAAATTTAGTAAATTTTTTTTAAAAGTTTGCCTTTAGAAAATGGCACTTTAGGATTTGAAAAGAAAGGACAGAAATCAGTGGCATTTCTCATGCACAAATTTGATGGATGGTGATATGAAATATATGTATCAATTTGTTTAAAATGCAACATTTAAAATTTATTTAGGAACCATATTGTTCCTATTCAGCATACATCAGCACTTGAAAATTGTTATTTGTATTGTTGTAAAATTCTGTAATTAATTTTGATGGATTCAAATAAGAGAGTTAACTTTCATTTGTCATTTAATAGTGCTGCAGAAAATGAATATAGTTTATAGCTATCACTTACTGAGTCTTTATTTGGTCATATCACCAAGTTAAAATGGCATTTATTATGATCTGTCCAAATGAGAAAGACTTAGGCTTTGTTGAAACTGTAACTTCCAGAAACACAGCCCAGGAAGTCTTATGTACAGGGCAGCTCTTCCGTTCCATAGGGATGTCCACGGTACTACCCTAAAAGAAGATAGCTTGCACTGAAAAAGTTAGCTTATTTAAAACCTGGAAGTAATCAAGGGCAAGAAATAACTTGTATTTTTTTTCCTGAAAAAAATTGTATGGTTTTTAACACCATACTAATATGTGTAGATTTAAGCAAAATAAGCATCCAAAACATATATATCCACTCATTTATTTATAGAAATCTTACATTTATAACTAAAAAATATGTAATCTTTATGGATGAAGTGTTTGTTCAGATCCACTGTCCATTTTTAAATTCAGTTGCTTGGTTTTTTTTGCTGTTGAGTTGTATGAATTCTTTTTGTATTTTAGATATTAGTTCCTTATCTGATGTGGTTTGCAAATATTTTCTCCCATTCAGTTGGCTGTCTCTTTGCTTTGTTGATGGTTTCTCTTGCTGTGCAGAAGCTTTTTAGTTTGATATAGTCCCATTCATTTATTTTTCTTTTACTTCCCTTGTCTTTGAGCTCAGGGTCATGAAGTCCTCCCTGAACCCAACCCAGGTCTGTAAATTTAATAGCAACGGTTTTTTTTCATATAGTTTATTGTTTTAGGTCCTATGTGGAGGTCTTTTTTTCTTTTTTTCTTTTTTTTGCCTTTTTTTTTTTTTTGTATGTGGGTAGCTCTCTAGATGGGAGTCGAACCCAGGCCACAGCACTGTAGCACCGGAGCCTTAAGCCACTACACCACCAGAGAACTCCCGAGGTATTTAATCCATTTTGAATTACTTTTAGTATGTGGTGACAGTTCACAATTCAGATTCATTCTTTTGCATATGGTTTTTCAATTTTCCCAGAACCATCTACTGAAAGGTTTCCTTTTCCCCATTGTATATTTTTCACTCCTTTATCAAAAATTATTTGTCTGTATATTTGTGGATTTATTTCTGTGTTTTCGATTCTGTGTTTTCCATTGGCCTGTATGTATGTGTTTCTGCCAATACCAAGCTGTTTTTGATTATTGACACTTTGCAATATCAGAGGGAGCATGATACCTCCAGCTTTATTCCTTTTATGTAGGACTGCTTTGGCTATTTGAGGTCTTTTGTGGTTCCATACAAATCTGATAATTTTTTTTGTCTTTTCCATGAAAGAATGTTTATAGGGATATGAATGGCTAGCAGACATAGGAAAAATGCTCAACTTCATTAGCAATTAGGAAACTGCAAATCAAAACCACAATGAGATACCACCTCACACCTGTGAGAATGGCTGTTATCAACAAGACAAGGAATAACAAGTGCTGGAGAGGCTGTGGAGAGAAAGGAACTCTCGCAATGCAAATTAGTACAACTGCTATGGAAGACTGTGTGGAGGTTCCTCAGAAAATTGCGAATGGAGTTACCATATGACCTGGCAATACCCATTCTGGGTAACTACCCCCAAATTTGAAAGCCTTAGTGTGTAAAAACTTACGTATCCCAGTATTTATCACAGTGCTGTTCACAGTGGCCCAGACAAGGAAACAATCAAAGGTCCCTGCGACAGGTGACTGGATAAAGAAGCTGTGGTACATTTACACAATGGAATATTACTCAGCTGTAAGAAAAGATGAAATATTGCCATTTGCAAGAAAATGGATGGACCCTGAGATCATCATGCTTAGTGAAATAAGCCAGACAGAAAAAACCAAGAACAATAAGACTTCACTCATATGCGGAATATAAATCTGAAAGCAACAAAGAAACAAAAACTCATGGACACATTCAATAGTTTAGTGGTTACCTGAGGGTAAAGGGAGAGCATGTGGGAGAGGAGGGAGGGGGTGTCAAATACATGGTTATGGAAAGAGAACTGACTCTGAGTGGTGAATGTATAATGCAACACATAGACGATGCACTGCAGAATTGTACACCTGGAACTTAATATAATTTTTGCTAACAAATAAATTAAACAATAAAAAAATATATAATCTTAGTGAATCAAAATAAAAACATGTTTCAATGACTGTGTCTATTTCCAAGGTGTAGCACAATCCAAATAAACCTTAGCATTTAACGTTGCAAAGCCAAAGCAATAAGCTATCGAACACATTTTTACCCAGTTTAAAATATTTAAATGAACAAAACTATTGCTTGTGATTTCAGAAAAATTTCTAGGCTTTAAGATTATTTAAGATTATTAAAAATATTTTCCATTATATGACTGCTGTGAGCCCACAAATATTCAATTTTCATTATCCAAGTTAAATCCCCATAAATTGCTGGCAAGGTGGTGTTGGATACTCATATCACAATAATCCTGCCCAAATAGTCATGTTTGATTACTTTTTGTTCTGTGCTGAGAGAGAAAAATCCAATAAATTCTCACTATTTACTACCTTTCAAACCACAGAGTAGTCACTGTAAACGTTAAAAAGTAAGATAAAATGAATACTAGCATAAGCACACCTTTTGTCTTAAATATTAGTTTCTGAAAGATGTGTATGTAATAAGGGAGCATGAAGGAAGTCTAAAAATAGAACTTTTGAGAGACTATGGAGTAGGGATATGTCAGTAAAGCTCCTCACTATTTTACTTCATACAAAAAACACAAAAATAAATATTTATTTTTAATTAATATAAAAGTAATAATATACTCTACAAGACAGTTAATTATGGAGCACATCTCCCATACATGGGGAGCTCCCAGGTGACAGGATATTAACCCCTATACAAAGATGAACTGTATGTATAATGCATCATAACAAGTAACTGATTGATTTAAAATGTTTCCTCTGTTCAGCCACCTTTCCAGATGTGATAGAGGCTTAGCAGCTGTAAATGAGACACAAAATGATAATGTCTTAAAAAATAATAGTTTATGTCTCTCATATACAAAATCTGAGCTGATGTGGTGGAACTGCAGTCACATGCGGTTGAGTGGCCTTCCATCTTGTTGCTCTGACATCCCTAGGGTTTTGCCTTACCCTCATAGGCCAAGATGGCAATTTTGCATTCCAGTCATCAAAAAAGAAGAAAAGGAAGAGAAAAAGGCATCCTTTCATTATAAGATACGACTAAGAAATTGAACTCTTTCCATTGGCCTGAGTTTCAGTCACTTGACTACACTTAGCCCGTAAGGAAATTTGGAAAAATGTGACCATTAACTGGGCAGCCATATACGAAGATAACAACAATTCTATTTGTGCAGAAGAAAGGGGAACTGTATATAAGGGACAATTAAGAGCCTCTGCCACTGTGATGTCAAAGAATTGCTACAGGTTCACGATTTGTCAAGATTTGACAAGACACTAATGCCCACCTCATCTCCTTTATGGTAAGGATTAAATGAAATAATATGCATGAAAGCATTATGTAAACTGCAAAGCGATCTATACTTGTAAGATATCAATTATGCTTTATACTAATATCTTACTGACAGAATCATAAAAAGGGATGGGGAAATAAAGCTGAGAAGATAAGGAATTATATGATGATAGTGTTTTCACAAAAAGAATATAAGAAACATCTTTTTAGATATCATTTGAGGTTCATTCTGACTACCTGTGGTATGTTAGACTCAGGATGAATTTAGACTGTGAATGCTATTGCTGTAATTTGAAATGACACCTATTTGTATCAAAATAGTTCAGATGATATTCCAATTTATGATTTTTTTCCCACAGGAACTGCTACCACATCAACTTTTCTGAATACAACACCATGTGCAAGAAACTGTGCTCAGCACTGGAGATGAAGATGAATATTAGTCAGATAAGAAAGAAAAAAGTATTCAGGTTTAAACAGAATTACAAAGCAATGTTGTAACTGAAAATATAAAGATTTTTTTAAAACTCTGGGAAGAGCCTACAAAGAAAGGAAATTCATGCTAGCAACCGTGGCATTTGGGTATCATGCTAACAGTGCTTTAAAATGTCCACATGTCAGTAGCATGCTTCTCTAAAGTTAAAATATTGAATATAAATTCATGGCAGTTTTGAAAAATAACAAGTATTACTCAAAATATCTCTCAGCCTATTAAAGTTCCTGAAATCCCAGCTCAAAACCTAAACAAGAAAAGTGTAAAGAAAACTCTTCAGATAAACCACTTGACTAACTTTAATGAAGTAATTTCATTGCAGGAAGTGAATATACATGGAATAAGGTATTTTTAGTAATATTGACATTTTTCTTTAAATAAATTTGTTTTTTGAAAATAACACAAAGCAACCCGTCAAAACATAAAGTTATTTCCAGTGTGAGAAATTTGGGGACATTATTTTTAGAGGATTTGTAACTATTTCTCTATATGTTTTCCTACATGCATGCTTAAGGTCAGAGTGATAAAATGGTAATATTGTTAGACACCGAATATTCTGGCACTACTGAGTCTTTTATTACATTTCATGTCATTGTTAAGTCAAAAAACATCCAGGATGTAATTTTGTTTGGGGGTATCTTGCTAGCTAGACAGTAAAATTAGAATTCTGAGGCTAACTAGAAAGTCATCTTGAGGTATTGGTTTATAGCTTGATGATAGATGTCTTAATATAAAACATTTGCATATTCAGTTTAATTTGTTTGATGATTGTATATGCAATCTGAATACATGTAAACTTCTCAATTTATGTGTGATCCTAACTTTTAGAACATTTTCTGAAGTTAAATTTGTAGCAGAATACTGAATTTTACATGCATTTTGTATTCTTCAAGTACTTATTTGTTTTCTGGGACATTCTTTTACAATTAGATTCTCATAGCTATTTCACTACTTAATGAAATTTAAGATTTTTAAGTTATTGACTATAATCCCAGTGTGCCTTAAACTTATATAATTAGTAAAAAAAAAAAAGAAATAGAGTCCTGATATTCTTCAGATCATGATTTTTCTGTGTTGTGAATTGAAGGGTCTTTACCATCTCAGTTACCACCCTGCTGATGCCTCTAAGATCTCAGGTTCAAGACCCATTTGTTTTTATTGAAGTATAAACACTGATGTCCTTGGCTCCTGACCCTCAATGGCCACCTTTAAGCTAATTATCAGTCCTGGAAACATTATCTTAGGACAGATTACTTGACAACTGGCAGTTGACTGAAGGCTGGACTGTGATGGAATGCAGTTGAGCACATTGCGATGATGGTGAATGGGCATTTATGTCCTATGTGATGAAGCTCAAAGGAAAATAAACCAGGAAAGAGTGTAAAGTGGGTGACTCCGGACATTCTAAAGTCAGAATATGAACATGTGATGTCAAGAGTCAAGCTTGTGGAAAGGAAGGAAACTTAATGAAGACAGAGAAATGAATTTTAAAGAATGGTGAGAACATACCAAAGGCCAATTTCATAATTTTGCCGAGAAACTGGATCTTAAGTACCTCCAGTGAAAAGAAGCAGTTTAAAGAATAAAATATTTTTAAACTATTGTAGTTTAAGGCATGTAGAGGTCAGCTCAGCACTCTAGAAGGTCAGCATTAAAAATACTGAAGTGACTAGAAGTTGGCTGAGTGGAACCTTAAACCAGCACTCTCCGACGTGTACTCTAATATGATGTTCTGTTAGAAAAGGATTTCTATAGTCAAACACGTTTGCTCTTGGGAACAGCCAACTTATGTTAACATATTAAAAGTTTTTAAACATTTCAGAGCTGAAAAATCTTTGTAAAAAGCCAGCATTTTCCAGAGTTATTTGACCTCATAACTGTGTTTTTAGTGCATCTATGAATATTTTGCTGAAGTGTTGAAATTATTATAATCCCCTTTCATGTTACTAGGTTAAATTTGCTCCTATTTATAAAGTCTGGTAAACAACTGATTGACGAGGACTGTATGGAAAGTATCCAGCCATGTACTATGAAAATCAGAGGCATTTATGGCTGGATTTTTCTCAGACAGCCTTGTACATAGTACCCAGTAACGACAGCCACAAATAATTTGATTAACTAAAATACATATCTTTGTCAGAAATATCCCTTTTAATAAAAATTTAGCATGAAACAGTGTCAAATGGCCATTACTAAAAATTCAAATCCTCCTTATTATACCTTAAAAATAGACACTGTATAAGCAATAATCAAGTAAGCATTGGTAACAGTGAATGAACTGACTTGTTTAAAAACTGAATGTAAACTTAATAGAAGGATTGTTTATTGTTATTAATTGTTGCAAATGTAGAGATGAGATTTTTCTAACCACAAGAAAATAGATGAACATGACCAAGAATTAACATGAGGCACAGAACGCATTATTAAGGTCATTTTGTAGTTACTGATCCAAGCAAATTTTAGCAACTAGGCCAAGAGAGAAAATCTGGATTCTATATCTAATCTCTTCCAGTTTCCTCATACCTACATCCAAAATTAGGCAACTGCATTCAAATATACATGAAGAGTATAGAATGAGAAGGTGCCAGGCTCAGTCTTGGGACTACTCCTTCTGAGTCTGAAGTCACTTCTCAAGCACCACCTCAAGACATTTCTACTTAGCACAGATTTCCGCTTTAAGCAAAGGCAAATAAGGTATCTTCCTAAACATGAAAATCTGAGGAGAATTTGAAGGTTCATGTAACAACACTCGTATTTTCTTAATCTCTAGTCCAGTACTGCTCTCTGAATTTCTGTAATTATTGCTTTGTGTTTCACAGAAAATGTCATCTGGTTACCTCACTGACACATTTCTTTGGATATTTTAGAATGTATCTCTTAAAATGACAAGCCGATGATGGTATTTTCAGTAGGAGACTTGGGAATTAGTAAATAATTTAAATTTTTAATTTCTGTATAGATCATACCCAGAACCATGAGACACTTGGACTATGAGCTGGTAAAGCAAACCAGAGGAGATAGGAAGAACACTGAGGAGATACGAAAAGAATGGGACACAGAAGATGAATTATTTCATAGCTCACAATTTTGTCCCTGATTTGCTACAAAGTTGTATCAAAGAGATTTCCACAAAGCTTTCAGAGTATTTTAATGTCTATTGTGCTGGACTCCTCTCCTAAATATATACCAGTTAATACATGGATTCAATGTGATACCATGAAAGAGTTCAGGCTTAGAATAAAATAGGTCTGGATTCAAGTCTTACCTCTAATTTTCTGGCACCAAGGCCTCAGGCACTTCTCCTACAGCTTACCCTGGCACTCCCTGGTCTTCACGCACATTAGACACCTCTGCAACATTAAGTTCAGTGTACTCTGTAACCACAACCTGTCCTGCCTCAGACTCCCGCAACTACTACAGCTAAACTTCTGTAAGGTTTTTAGGATCTGAAACATGATTCAGGACTTATTTTTACTTTGTTTTGGGGTTTTTTTTTTTGGTGTTAATTTTTTAAAAACATCTTGACATTCCTTACACATTGCTATATCCACCTGGAAAACAACTTTTTTTTTCCCCTGACCAATTATTTTCTCTGGGCAGGCAGGGATTATGCTTGTATCACAGACCATGCTAAGGAAATAGACCTTTAATAAATACTCATTATGCACTTTTGAATAATATTACTTAACCTCTTATACTCTCTTTCATCTCCACTGTAAAATATGGATACTCAAAGTTAATAATACTTTCATAAGAATTAAAAACAAGATGACTAATGTATATAGTTATCTTGCACACAAAAGGTAATCCAAAAATACTAAATCCCTTATCCATGCCTTTTTCCTAAGTTGCGGAGTCGTGGAAAAGACAAGGAGATAACAGGAGAGAGGGTGGTGGGAATCTCTTTCTGCTTTATGGTCTTTATTATAAAAAGTTCATCTAAAGATTATGTAGAAAGATTTGTCATGTCTCCAACATACTTTTTTAGAATGTTCTATTTTCCAACAACCTAAATTTATTTTATTTTAAAAAATAGATTGTGCCTATTTGTGCATTATTAGTTCCATATATCTACATGGATTGTTCATAAATGTAAATAATTAGACAAAGATTGTGCCTGTGTAATTGATACCACCCTACTGAAATTAAGCAGAGATATTTACAACCTGCTAGGTGGAGCATGAGGAGGGAAAGAGGATAGTTTGGGGAGTTAAACAGGATAGAGCAAGAAGTCCTTATTTCTGATCCTGAGGAAACTGTTTCAGCTGAGACTCCTCTCAGAATATTAATCTTCCTGAAAAATCATGTGTAAGATAAAACCGTTTCTCCTCTGAGAAGTCAAGGGCCCAGAAGCAAAACTCAGAGTACTAAAAAATCACATCAGCAGAAAAAAGAAACCATTTCCAGATAATAAGGAATTAGGGCTGGCATTTTACAGAGTATAATTGAAAGATGATACCTCCTTAAAAGCCCACATTGATTAAAACTCAGTATTTAAAGTGAACTTAGTGAACATTCATAAGCAAAGATGAAAAATTTTCTGGAAATAGTGAAAATGGCCCTATATCAAAAAATGCATCCTACTACAAACTCATGTGGAAAAATTAATATTGAGTGGCAGAGGAAAGTGTAAGTAGAATTTGCCAGAGAAGGAAAAGTGGACAGAAAAAATTGTTGTTTTAACCATACCTGCCCATATCATAAATCAAATGATAACACTTGGGCAGGTATGATTAAAAGAATTTTTAAAAATTTGAAACTCGTAACAAAAACATACAGTATTTCATTTCTAATACATTGTAAAGTAAGTATGCTCAGATTTACTATATGGTAACATATCTATGGTTCTCAACTCCTGAGTGTCAGTCATTCTCAACTAATTATTTTATCATCTTAATAAGATTCTGAGATAAAATCAATTCATGTATTGTTATATTTTTCACATGGATTAATTACATCTGATCATTGCAGTGAATATTTTAAAAACCTGGGAGGAAGAACCTGATAAATATAATAATAACACCAATAGCTTGATTTAATAAAGTTTACTTTTTTCAAGTAATCTGATTAGGTTTGTGTATGAAAGATATAGAGAAGGATATGAAACAATTACGGCTTCCCAACATCTCTATGTCCAATTTCATTCCCACCCCTTCTTCTAATTTATTCTACACACCATTGAAGGATTTGATTTAATTAAATATATATTTATGGAGTAAATATGTACCCAGCCATGTATTGGACACTATAGATATAATAACGAAGGACAGATCCTGTCCTCAAATTCTTAGAGCTCACTGGAGAAACAAGTAAGGGAAGAGGAAGCTATATTATAAGTGATAAACACACATTATGATGGGAGAAGGTTAATATGCTATAGGAAGCTCATAAGAGAGCCCCCTAAAAAAGACTAACAGATACAGTGAAGGCTTACTAGAGAAAGTGATTTTCAAAATGCAGCACAGTAAAGAACATAGAGTGGCTGGACAGGTGAATGTGGTGAAATATGGCCCCTGGATAGTCATTGGAGACTTGGGATATGAGACAAGAGAAGTAAAGGTGGGTAATGTTGTAAAAGACCTTGTAAACCATTTTGGGGAGCCATGACACTACTTAACAATACAATAGGACTTTCAAAGTTCAACATTTTTGAAGAGCCACTTGGTGTTCATGTTCCCTGCTGATGCTGGGATCCTTTATCGTGGAAAGGAACACTTGAACCAGAAAAGACTATAGTAAAATCAAAAGCAAGGCCATCATTATTGTTGCAATAATCGAGAAAAGAGATAATGCTGGAGCAAATTAAGTTACCGTCAGTGAGGGAAAGAAAAAAAGACAAAGTACAGAAACATTCCGAAAACAGAAACAACAGAATCTAATCATTGATTAGATGTGGGTTTAATGAGGAAGACTGAAGATTTATAATGCAAACAGATTTATACCTTGAGCAAATGAAGGCATAGCACTGTTATTCCCTTACTCATGAGGAGCTGGTGTGTGGGAAGGCATAAAGATCAGGAATTAATGTTTTATATGTTGAATTTTACGTATTTTTGTGATCATCAAGTATCAGGTTTCCATAGACAATTTGATCTATAGTTATGGACCTTTGGGAAGAGATGTAGAAGAGATCTAAATTTTTGGAAGTTACAAAAATATGCATAGTCTAAGTAGATATAAGAATTTATAAGATTCTATGTCTTTATTCTTCCCACCTCTATTTATATATCCACCGTTATGCTAGATCCCAATGCCTCACTCGTACCTGCTCAGGGACCTCATCTTCCTCTTCTCTCCTGGCTCCTTTCAATCCTCATTTATATCTGCTACAGGTTCTTTCATGTTTATCAACAAGTAAGCAAACAAGCAAAGCCCTTGTCTCCTAGCCACCATCATATACCCTTCCTTGTTAACAGAACTGTCCACACTTTTCTCTTTTCAGTTGCCTCTAATTTCTGGCTTCTGACCTTCACTCTCATTTTCATTGTCATTATTTTACCAAAATTGTTCTGTCCATTTCTTCACCAAAATTGCACTACTTGCTTTACTGTGTGAAATTCAACCACTCTTTTCCTCTCATCTTCAGGGACCCTGAGCATTATCTGACAATGCTGACCGCTCCCTCTTTCTGGAAGCCCTCTCAGACTTTGTAATCTGCTCCTCTGGTTACTGCCCCAATATCTCCTTTATAAGATTATTTTCTGTCCCTCAAAGGAAGGCATTTCTTTCTTACTCTACATGTATCTCTGTATGATAAAACTTATTCTTTTAACTTATAAGATTATTTTCTATCAGTGATGCCCAAATTTATATCTCTGGCATAGAACTCTCTCTTAGGAGAGTATATGGCAACAAGGTAAAATTGCATCTCCCTAGCCAGGCATTGTCTTGTCTTACAATCCTTTGTAATGCTGAGTCGACTTGGGTTCTTTGCTCCCAGCTGGTCTCTAATCTAGAATGCCCTACTCCCTTATTCTATTAATTTATGTCTTACCATTCTTTTAAGTGAAAGCTCATAACTTACTTCTCCAGGAGATGTATTTCTAACCACTTCTTCCTTTGAGATCCTATCATACCATTCTATGATCCCTATAGTACAGGAATAGCAAAGAAGTTTCATCTTGAATGACAAATGCTGATTCCCAGGTAATGCAAGCTAGAGTTTAGTACCAAAGAAGATTCACTTTTCCCATGGTCCATACACAACTGAAAAGTTGATGATAATCAATGTCTACCATGACCACAAAAGGGAAGCAGCAGCCTCAAGTCACATAGTTGCCATCCATCATGTCATAGCTCTTAAGATACACTATGTTTAGTATTGTCTAATTACGGGTATAACTAATTATTGTTTACCTTGATTGCAAATGCCCTGTCCTTACCACCAAATTTTAAATCCCAACAAATCAGACTAGATCTTAATCTTCTTCACATTCTTATGAAAAAAAAATGTTTGATGAGGAGGCACAGGAAAAGATGCCAGTAAATTTTAGGAGTAGAAACAAATGTGTGTACAGAAAAAGTAAACTTAAAAACAAAGGAACTTGATGCCTTATTTATTACCCATTCTCTAAAGCTACATTCCAAAATTAAATCATCTTACTCTCTACTGACCCAGATGGGATAACAGGATTTTTAAAGAACACATTTTCCTTTTGAATCTCATGAAATCTCCTTTTAAAAAACCTACCAGCCTTTGAATTTGTATATCTTGATTTCTTCTCTTTATTACCTACCCATCCGGCTCTCCTCCCATCAGCCCAATGGATCTATTATTCATCTAACACCACACAAAGTTACTGCAACCTTATTGACCATATTCCCCTGTTATGCTCTATAACCTCAAATTCATAGTCACAGAATAGTCACAAGGATGTAAAGTGCAGCACAGGGCATATAGTCAACAACATTGCAATAACTATGGATGGTGTTAGAGGTTTAGTAAGTTATATAAATGACTCATCACTGTGTTGTACACCTGAAACCAATATAATGGCATATGTCAAATGTAATTGAAAAATAGTCTCACAAAATTTAGAAAAAATTTTTCTAAAATACCTATCAGTCTTCAAGTATATCCTGTGGTTGAAATGCCTTCTACAAAACTATGCATATGGCCTTTATTATAATAAATCCAAAGTCAGGCACCACTGTTAAATATCCCTAATCATTTCCCATGTTAGTAAAACAACGGCTTGAGATGTAGGGTGCATTCAGATTTCAAAAAATGTTTGGAAGATATGAACTATGTAGAGAAGGTTATACTAAAACAATGCTACAAAAATGAAAAATGGCAGGGCAAAAAATATCTGAAAAGGATATTCTCTGAAACCTCCCCTTCCCTATCATCTCCCATGATTTACTGCATTACACAAGTTTTGGGGGGATGCTCTCATCATTACAACATATAAAAGTATGCTTTATAGTGTAAGTGAAGAAGAGCTCTAGACATATAGATAGATTAAATCCATGAATCAGACACTTAGATATTTATGATTTTAACTCAGTTTCCCACTTTAAATCCATTGTTGTCTTTAACATCTTTTGTACAATTTTATCATGTTAGTGGTTGCTGGACTAAAATTGATTTACAGTTTTTTAAACAACTAATCAGAACATCCAGTTTCCAAATTTAGCCTTTTAAATTACCTCCTTTTCATTACATGCTGTATTATTTATTTTGAAGCCCAAGAGAAAGAAGCATTGCCATGTAAAGACATGGTTCTGAAATAATGCTAAGAAAAATTGTGTATTGAAAATACTATGCCCATTTGATTACAGTCTTTGAAATTAGACCAGACTTTAAATTGCTCTCCATCACTTATACTCTTTTCTTAGGTAAGTTGTTTAAATTCCATATGACTTTGGACAAATGTCTCATTTGCAAAATAGGAATACTAATACCTATTACGTAGCAGTAAGCTGTAATCAAATGAAATCATGAACATTGTTTAAAAAGCACAATGCCTAGAGCATAAAAAGTCATTAATAGATGCTAGTTCTGGTTTATTTTTCAAATGATTGAAAATAAAGTTACAAGCTGAAATATGGATGTAAACATAGCTATTATTATTTGCTATTATTATTTTTCTTAAAATATTCATGAAAAATATTTTCTTGACTAAATAGGAAAGAACAATACCAAATTTTAAATTTAAAAGAATTTTATAGTAGAAGTGGTAATAGCTAATTATATAATCTACCACATTGTCTGGGTTGATGTACATTATTTTCTACCCCTTTCCTGCTATTTTATAGTGATCTCTGGAGAAGATAAAAGAACTCCATGAAACCTTAAGAGTTGAAAAGCAGGACACAGATGTTGCCTCATGAATTTCAAGGAAATGGAGGCTGAAAAGATGGAGTAAATAAAATAACATGCAAAATAAGAATTAGAGTTTTAAAAACATGTAATTCAATAATCTACACATAAAATAAATCTTGAGGACTCAGAATATATAATTGAGAAGATTTTGGTATCCCTTTGGAGGTCCAAAACAATGACCTGATATTATTACTAGTTTAGAGGTAAATAAATTTGTTTGTTTTAGTGTGTTTCAGAGTAGGTACAGAAAATGATATCTTGGATAATATTACTTTACTGTTATCTAGTCTAAGAAAAGCTATCACATTCTAGTTAGTAGAATAATAGAGGAGAGAATTTGGTGTTTCATTCCATAAATAACTGATCATCTGACCCATTAGATGTTGGTCATTTACTGAGCGTTAATTCTCAAGAAAATCACAAGCATATGTTTTTTTCATTACATAATAATGGTGATAGTGACCTCAAAATACCATTATAAAAACTAATGTGGCAGCATATCACTAACTTCTCGAATAATAGGCTTTATGTAAGACACAAAACAGTAATAATATGTTAAAAACCTGAAAATTGCTCTTGAACATAAACGGGCAGGGCTTTCTGTATAAAAATAATACAGTATTATGCTCTTTGAAGCTGTAAACAATTTGGGAGGGTGAAATTTTATTTTCTCAGCTGTTCCAGTAACATATAATTCTATGAAAAAAAATTAGATCTAGATATGAAATAGAGGACACCTGGAGACAGAAGAATTGAAAAGCTAAATTTGAAATGAATCATTGAACTAATGTATAAACGTTATGGGTTTAAATGCCTTACCCACACTTCCTTGGCTAATTGGATTTGTTTCCAGCTGCTGCCTTATTGCCATGATGCTTTTAATATTAAATCTGTGTGTGTGGAAAATGAGTCCTGTTACCTTACATGTTTAGAGGTTTTGGAAAACTGGCCTATATTTAGTTCAATGGTGAAAAGACTTACGAGAATGCTAGATAGTGCTGATGTACCTATCCTTTGCTAAACCGCTTCTTATCAGTCTGAAAAATATTGACAGTCTTGATCTGACAATCCAGATGTTCTTTCCTTTTGAATCCTTAAACTCACCTAAAACAGCAGTGGTGTGATCATCGATAATGTATCTATAACTAGCATCTATGTACTAATCATGATCATCTTCAAGCTTCAGTGCCATTGCATTTTGCAATGTTGAGGTTATTATATAATGAAAAACAAAAATCTCACTGTGCCATTAGTAGGTATTTGCAAAACCTATGATTTCACTCTATTTGTGCTATCCCAAAATAGAGCTAAATCCTGGAAACAAAATAAACTGGATACTGAATGTTTTGGGTAATTTAATTCAGTGCCTAATTTTATACTAATCACAGAGGTATTTTTCTTCTCATTAATATAGTTGACAGTAAAACAATATATTAAAGTGTAACCAATGTCCATTGAAGCCAATAATCCATGTTATTTATGTGGAAAATTGAACTGAGTTTGCACTGATATCAGAGATCTAGTGGAAATCTTAAAAAATAAATACTTGGTTTAATCTTCATTTTTACTTCTTTTTCTCCAATCATGTTCAAAGTAAGAGATAGAAAAAAATTCCATTTGGAGTAAATGTTGGTTTTATTTTGCATATTTCTGAAATAAAAAATTAATAAACAAATGATCTTTAAATATATTTGTCACTTTCAATTAGGAGAAATATGATGATCAAGTGTGCGAAGAGTATATTATATATCCAAATGACTCCTGCAGTGTAACTCAGTGAGGTTGTTAAGTAGAATGTTCTTCTAATGGCCTGAAAGAGGTAAATCACTCACACAAACAGAACCAAACATATTTCAAAGGCTTTAATAAGGGAAAGCTAATACTTTGTACATTCTAAATTTCATAGTTCTTTTTTATTAATTATTTTTATCTTTTTTGTCTCCTTTTATACTCTATTGTACACCATGTAAATTAGTGCTTGTGCAAGTAACACTGCACTACTAGATTGTGAATTCTACTTTTTATGAAGTATAATAAACATAAAATGATCTAACACTATAAACCAGAAATTTGCTATGCTTTTCTTTCAAACATGAAAAAAGTATGAAATTGTGCTTTTAGGAACTATAAGCCCAATATTCCACATGTAGTAAATACATGTGCCTATTATTGATGAAAATATTAATTGATATCTATCTTAAAACAATATATTCTAAGTAGCTGAGAATATGTCAAGCTCATGTATTATTGTTAATATTAATATTAGTATATTTATATTATGAATGTTAATATTAATGTTAGTGTTAATATAATGTTAATGTTAATATTAATAGTACTTTATTGTTTGTTATCAACAATAAAATATAAACATAAATACCAAGGAGTCTTGAACTGTTTATATTCCTATAAAATAGCAATGCCTAGCATATAGTAGACATTTAACTGTTCCTCAATAAATAGAAGCAATTGGATGAATGGATTCTTAACAAAATCTTATTAAACACATTTGAAATATGTTCATATATTCAGCAGAACATTATATTTTGGATTTTATTGGCTGTTTTTTATGAAAGTTTTTTCAACTTTTTTTAATGTTAAATTTATTGGGGTCACATCAGTTAGCAAAAATTACCTAAGGTCCAGGTGACCAGTTCTACAATACATTGCGTATGTGTTGCATTATGTGTTCATTACCCAGAGTCAGTTCCCCTTCTATTATCATATATTTGAATGAAAGCTATTTTATCTGTCAAAAGTCCCAGCAGGTAACGAGAGTTGGCACACTCAAACAGGGCCATTGAGGCATTTTTTAAAAGGAATTCATTACAGCAGTATAGTTATCCTTAAGAAAAACCAACAAGAGATAGTGCAGGATCTCGGATTAGGAATAGCAGAAAGCCTTTACCTCCCAGGCCTAAAGATAAAAAGGGGTGAGTGGTTTCTAGAACCCGCAGAGGGTATGGACATTCCAAGAAAAGGTGTGGCCTTTCAGTACAGAAACACAATTAACATGTGGCAGAGAAGGAGGTGAGGAATGAACTCCCTGCGTGAACACATCCTGCTCCCACCTTCCCCAGTTTCTGTTGGTACTTCCCATCGGCTGAACCCTACCAGAAGGCGGAGAGCAAGGACGCCTGGTGGTGCAGGCCATGCAGGCCAACTTCCTGGGGCATGGAGCAAGGAGGCAGGATCCTAGCAGGTACCTCAGTGAAGCAAACAGAAAACATCCAGCACAGCTAGGCTCAAAGTCACTTTGACTCCACACAATAAGGAAAAGGTTTGCTTATCCAATTAACAGTAAAAACAAGATATCTACACGATAATTAAAAACACTTAAAAAGAATCGATCTCTTAAAGTGCTTCTTCTTAGGAAAACATGATTCAGGAAAACAAATTTCCTGAGGTTACATGAAGTTACTATAAATCATTCTTTAAGAATGCAGTAATTGTCTCAGGAAGCTTAACAACACATTCATTGTGTAGTTATGGCTGTCATAAATACAGAAAAGAAATAAAACTGAGTTTTCTACCCTCCACATCTATAAATTCACAGTGTCTAATTAGTACAGACTCACATCTCCCTCAGCTTATCTGAATTAATGAGGTTTTAACATATATCAAAAATATATTAAAATAACCTAAGATATTATTATCTTTCAAACTTACAGAATTTAACCCCCAAATTTACAAAATTTAATGGCTTAAGAATAATACAAAGAAGGGGTTCCCTGGTGGTGTAGTGGCTTGACTTCAGCCCTTAACACCGCAGCCTGGGTTCAATTCCCAGCCAGGGAAATACACCCCCTCAACACACAAAAAAAAGAATAATACAAATAATGTTAAAATTTTTTAAAATTTCTTATCTGACTTCACTATGCTTTATCCTGAGTATATGCTATTACTCCTGAGAGTAAAACTTCAGTCACAGGAAAACTTTATCTTCTATTTTTTATGTTGCTAACCTCCTCCTACACCACATACCTGTTAAGTCACCTGTCTGGATTTATATCTCCGAAACTTTCCTCTTTTAAAACTCACAATTCTCATTCTCCTTAATCCAACCTACACAGATTCCATTCTCACATGTACACTTGTAATACTCACAAAACTCAATTTTTGCATTCTCTTTGTATTGTGTTTCAGCTATGTTTTTGTTACGTATATTATTGAATCTCAGACTAAATATTGCTTTAAGTGAAAAGAGCCTCTCCTACCTTTTCTTATACATTCCACAACCCCTTCAGTTTAATGCTAAACTCACAGATACGTCATTTTGAACGCTGTGTTAATGAGGAAGTCAGGCCTATTTTATTTATTCTTTTATAATGATATATGAGGGTGGGCTGATAAATTTTGCCTCCACTGTAAGATTTTTTTTTTTTCTTACATTGGACTTACCTGGTTACAACCAGTTCTGTGTGGTCACATGGTACCCCCCTCCGTCATGCCTGACCTTGCACACACAAATGCTTACATTTTTCACCCCGTGCACGTGGAAATGGAACAGTGTTCAGACCAAAAACCAGTCAACATGACCTTCCCAGCCAAGGCCTCAGTTTCAAATTTTTTGTGGCTGAAATGATCCCTTATTGCTGCCTTTTGTTCTTGAGGTCATAATGATGGACCCAAGTTTCATCACCTGTAATGGTTTTCTTTAAGAAATCTTCACCGTCTTTTTCAAAACACTCCAGGAGTTCCCGAGAAACGCAAACTCTTTCAGCTTTCACTTCGCATCTCACGTGTGGTACCTGTCTGACACAAACTTGTGGAATCCAAGAGCACTAATAACGTAGTGCACTTTCTGCTTAGAAATTCCTAATCTACCAGCAATCTCTTTTGGTTTGATGTGACAATTTCTGTGGATCAGTTCTTCAACCCAATCTTGATGAAGCTGATCATTTGCAGTCACAGGCCTTCCACTTCGTGGTTTGTCACTCCAATCTGCTTCCCCCACTTGCCTGATTTTGAACCGCCTTACCCAGTGTCATACTGTGCTCACATCAACACACAATCGCTATAAACGGCTTCCATTCATCTATGAATTTCGAATGGAGGAGGTTTTATTGCTGTTAAGAATTCAATAAAGCACGCTGCTTGAACCGAACATCTGAACACCCTTCCATTTCGATGTGCACAGGATGAAACATGTAAGCATCTGTGTGTGCAAGGTCAGGCATGATGGAGGGGAGCTACCATGTGACTGCACAGAACAGTTATGTCCAAATATATCTAATACAACAACAAAAACATTACAGTGGAGGCAAAATTTATCAGCCCACTCATGTACATATATTTATTTTAGTATCCTAATAAAAACATTTCAATCATTTAAAAAACAGAATGCTAAAACATATTAGATTCATCAAATTAATGGTTTAAATAAAGATCTCCATAAGTACTGTGGGACAGTAATACGACTTCCTACAAAATGAGAATTTTTTTTTTTTTAAATTCTGATACGTTTTAGACTAGAGAGTGTGGGACAAATCATTTTAAGGCCTAGACCTCCAAATGAAATACCACTTTGCTACATTCTTGGTTATCAAACTACTCTCTAAATTACTTGGAATATGTGGGCTTTAAACATTAGGCAACCAATCCAACTTATCTATAATAGAGCAATTGGAATTTAGGCCCAAATATTGTATTTGAAATGTGAAAGCATGATGTCTTTTAACGGCATGTTTTAAAATGTCTGGTATTGTTTATGCTGTGCCACTTTAAAGAGAATCACGGCTGTATCCAGGCATCCCCATAAATAGAAAGATTCAAATGGTCATTTCCCTGCCACTGTTGTGCTCTAGCAGAGACCCACAGAGAGGGGACAGATCCTCTCGGGACAGATGAAAGAGGTCTGTGGAAACCAGATGACTGGTAAAACCATTTCACCCCATACTCTGCTCTGCTGTTAAACTATTATCTTTATTTTTTCTATCATTTCTTTATCAGAATTTTGATAAAACTTCCTTTAAATCATGTTTTGAACATATGGATTTGTTTAAATATGTGTCTTAAAAAGTGAAAATGTCAATAAGAGATATGAAAAATAAAAGGAAGGAAAACTTCTACAACCTTATACTCATAAGTTTGGGATATGCTGTACATTCTCTCCCCTTCCCTCCCCTCCCCTCTCCTCTCCTCTTCTCTTCCATCTTCTCTCCTTTCCTCTCCACTTCTCTCTCTCTCTAGTGTTTACAATACATTTAACTTACTGAAGACTATGAGAAGATGAGCAGTAAAAGAATCTATTTAACTTAAATTAATCTAGTCTTCTCCGAAGCTAATTTGAAGTTCATGGGATTCTTTCCTTTTTTTTTTTTTTTTCTTAAGCTAAGTATCTATAAACATTCCTTAATATACTCATGTTTCATAGGCTACATTTAGGAAATATTACTTAAAGAATTTCAAGATTTAAATAATATTTTATTAGACTGAAAATAAGGTCTAAACCCAATGACATTTATCAAGGCATGTACTACATTCCTCTTTTAATTAAACATTTCAGTAACGACCTTTTTCATATCCATATTGCTTATAATTTTTCTTCATAAAATTAAGGGTGGAAGATAAGAATTACCCTACCTTTGTTCAAGCATAATTTTTTAAAGACAAAGCTGTAACATTTATATAAATATAAACAAGCACATGTTCAAGAATTTATTGAACTCATTAGTTAATGAGGAAATCCATAAGATGTTGCATCCAATTTAAAGAATTCAAAGGATACACACATAAAGGTAATCACAAATCCTGAAATAAATTTACTAGTAGATTGCAACTCCACTGTGCATAATTCGTTGGCATTTCTAAGAACAAGAATCATTTTATATCACTAGTTTTCCTACAATTTATATAGCTATGAAATAGCTCAAAGATAATGAAAGGTGGGGATAACCTAGAAGGGTATAAGATGCCCAGAAATAACTTATTTTTTTACCATTTCTAAGTGTTTTACAATTTTCCTAGCACATTTTATTGCAAAACAACCCCATTTAATTTCATCGCTGTTAGTGTTTTTCTTTGTATTCATTACTCTTTTTAAAGCCTACATACCTTAAATTGCTATTCTATTTATTGAGTGATTACTATTAATACATGCCTAAAACTATGGTACACACTTGTAAGCATTATTTCATTTAAACCTTAAAAATATGACAATATTTTATCACCACAGAAGGATAATGAGACCCAGAGTAATTAAATCTTCAAGGTGACACAGAAAATAAGCAGCAAAACTAGGCCTCAACACTGACTCCAAGGTCCTAAGCAACTTATCAACCTGAACGAATAGTGTAACCTATTTGCTTCAGATAGTAATGCAAACTCACTTTAAGTTCAGTACAGAAATTAATCTTATTGAGAAAAAGTGTCTCAGCAAGCATCTGATCACCTATCCATTTCCAGACCACACCTCTCCCTTGAAGTCAAGACATATATTCAACTACCTGCTTAATATTTCACTTGAATTTCTAATGAACATCTCAAAATTAACTTTCTTCAGTCCCATACTCAATCCATCACCAAATTTCAATATCTCTTCTTCCAACATTTATTCCAACCTAGTCTGCTAGTATGTCTCAAGAGGCACAATGAGATAGCACATTTGTTGCTGTCACTATCAATCATCATTTGTTATCTGAACTGCTTCAATAACTTATTTTTGTCAACAGCCTGATGATATTTGGACAATGGAAAAAAAATGGCCCATAACAAAATATTTTCATTGTCTTCAACTATCTTAGGGTATTTGTTCACATTGCCATGGCTTTTCCCATTGAATAGCATGACTACTTCTTCAAAGAGCTCAAGTCAATTAGTTATGATCTGGAATGTGAGTCACCTGAATTTAGGGACAATGTCTTATATTAGTGGCTTTTTATTCTCAGCTCCAAGCTCAATGCAAAGCATATAATGGCATTGAATAAATGAAATGTTTTATTAGGTATGGGTCCAATATATTGCCGCATGGCACATGCAATCAGTTGTAATACGTATAAATGAGTCACTAGTGCCAATAAAATTTTTTTAAAAGCTCATGCGCTGATTTAGTTGTTTCTTATTTAGTCACAGATGCTAAGACCTAAATGGTAAGTAATTTTAGATCATTAAAAACATCAATTCACTATAGCAAGAATTGCCAGGTTTGATTTCTAACCCCCATGCTAGAATATGTAAGTAGAGTGCTTTTACTATATAATGTATGAACTTCAAGGAAAGTGGAAAGTGACACCTTTTTAGTGAGACAGCCTATTGTAAAATCTCCTTGGATTTTTACAAAAAATTAAATTTCTAGTGTCAAAAAATAATTGATTTCATCATGAAAATTTGAACTATTTTGAGCCACTGAATATACCTTCTTGTATGTTTTCATGAAGGTTCATAAGGTTTCTTCACTATTAAATGGTTACTGAAAGAAATGGATGAAGGTTGAACTAAGACAGTCCAATGGAAGCCAGGACATATGGTTTCCCTAGGAAAAAAGCCTCTATAAATCTAATTTTTATTCTAATGGATATTATGAGAAAACACATTATAGCAACTTAGGCCCTTTGACTTTTTACAAACAAGATTTAAAGGAGACAGGAAACTACTCAAGTGGTTACTTTTTTAATCCAATAAAGTCACTGTACATGAGTACTCTGAATATAACTCTACTTGGCTTGGAATGATGAACTATTTTCTTCATTAAAAGACCACAAAACTTCCCATGACTATTGTAATGTCTGGGTACGCTCCATTCTCAAGCATCTGTGCTATCATCAGCCCATGATACCTGCCCTTCATTATGCTCCCTTCTCCGACGTTAACTACCACCTTCAAGTGTGTGTCATTCCCTTTTCTCACTTAGAAGAAAATAAATATCCAAAAGTAAGTCTAGGGCTCGTAACTAACTCATATCCTCAGAACTCAGAATCATAAGTACTTAGTTAACAACGAAAAAACAAACCAACAAAACAAACAAAAAACTTGTGAAAGAGTAACAAAACAGGAAAGAGAGGGAAAGAAAAGTCAAAAGAAAGAAGTGAGGTGGGAAGGAAAGGGAGTGCAGAAGGAAGGAAGGAAGAAGGAAAGAAGGGAGAAAGGGAGGAAAGAAGGAAAGTTCATCACAAATTTATCTTAAATTTTTGAGCCAGTTTTCTAAAGATAATTTTTCAATGAATGTTTCTAAGGAAAAAGAATTAAGAAAAGCAGCTCAGATGTAAAGTTAATAGGTAATATCAAAATAATTAATTCTGTGCCATAAAACCTTAAGTATTATAAAGATTTCAGCTAAAATGGAAAGAGATATAAAGATTTAATGTATAATATAGAATAACACCAAATCTAATGGAAGAAAGGTAATATTTTTAAAAGCAAAGATAATTGTTTCGTTACTTTAAGCTTATTTGTGTGATATTGGCAGCTTAGAATAAATTACTTGCACTTGAGTTAGCAATTATCTCAAGTGATACATGAAACTTTTTGTAGTTTCAAAAGGCATTTTGAAAGTGAATTCTTGTGTACATAATTTTAGCTTGATAGCATGCAAAACATGTTAAAAGAAAGGCAATTGTCAAGTTTTTCAAAAGGAGTTACAAAAAAACTATTCTAAATTACAATTTCATTAAAATTCAATATTTAAATTATCATACATAAGGCTTCTGCTTAGATTATGAATCATAAGAACTTAAAGACAGCTCTAAAATTTTAATTTTAACAGTTATATCGAGGAATAAAAACTTACAATAAAGCACACATATGTAAAGTGTATACTTTGATAAATTTTGCCTGTTTTATACCCATGAAACCATCACCACAATCAAAATAATAAATATGTCTTTCACACCATAAAGTTTCCTCAGACCCCTTGGAATTTCTCTCTCCTAAGCCTCCCACCCTTCCTCCTCATTCTTTTATTATCATTACCTTTTTTCAGTCACCACAGATTTGTTTGTATCGCCTAGAATTTTATGTACATGGAGATATATAGTATGCACACTTTTTTGTTCTAGCTGCTTCTACTCACCTTAATCAATGAGATTTATCCATGTGGTGGCATATCAACAGCCACGCACCTCAAATGATGTTTCAGTCAACAAGGGATCTTATATACCCCGGGGGTCCGTAAGATTATTTAACTTCCTATTACCTACTGAGGGACGTTGTAGCCATTATAACATAAGGCACTATTACTGTTTTGTGCCATCTCAGTCTATCCAAAGTAATGCTATTAACTAGAAATTCTGGGCCCTGTGAGCTTCCCACAGATGTTTGCCTTTTCTAAACAAATGTAACAACTGGACCAACCCTTGTAGTTTTAGTGATTGCAAGACACCCTTCAGCAATAACCATTAGGAAACTTTAAGAAAAAACTAGTTTGTTACTTACAGGCCCTGGAGAATAAGGCACACCTGGGGGCACACAAGCCTGGGGTTATCCTTTTATTTAAGGGGGGAGGCCTGAAGTTTCCTGGGATCATTCTTTACTGGTAAATTTAAAATTTGAAGTGTGAAAAGAGATAAAAACAAGTAGCCCAAATAGTCAGTTATTGAAATTAACCAAAATCTAAAACAAAGGTGCCTCAGTGGGTCTGGGTTTTGTTACTATCTAGCATTTACTAAAAGTCTGCTGGTTGACAAGTAGGCATTAAAGTATGCCTTGCTGGGGTTACATAGCTTCCTTACAGAGCAGGTTAGGAGGCCAGGGGATTGATTGAGGTGTTGATAAAATACCCACTAAAGCTTTTGCCACTCAGGCTTATGGATTCTCCTCTTTATCAATGCAATTCCCT
Organism: Lyroderma lyra; assembly: GCA_004026885.1. Classification (NCBI taxonomy): domain Eukaryota; kingdom Metazoa; phylum Chordata; class Mammalia; order Chiroptera; family Megadermatidae; genus Lyroderma; species Lyroderma lyra. Next base: position 140,704 of record PVJL010002061.1, on the reverse strand, counting down.
CAAAACCTTAGTAAGAAAAATCTTCTAAAAAAGGCAAATCTGGGAGCCATAGGAGAAAAAGACCAAGGCAGCTTCTCAGGGATTTAAATAAGAAACTTCCACATGGCCAAAGCCAAGTCCTCACAATTTCTGACCTACAGAACTTCACTATTGCTATGGACCAGTGACTTCTGTGTTTTTCCTCATCTTCCATTTCCCAAATGAAAAATTTTACTGGGACTATTCTTTATTGGGTATGGCATGCGAGATAGAAAAATAATTTTTTCATAGCTCATAGGATTTATAGGAGCCACTTCTGAGCCTGCTGGAATGCAGGGCACATCACTCAGAGATCCCGGACTTGGAGTTGGATGCAGATTAGTGGATGAAACTTTGGTTTTTCTTACTTGGGGCAAAGATGATGTGCTCTCTGTGGGAAGAAGGGTGCACAAGGCAGAGTGGGTGGCCACTGTCATGAACTGAGGCACACAGCTGTTGTCTCTAAGTACTTTCCTTCCTTTTTTCTTTTTAACAATAGAAACTTCCATCATGTTCTAGCTAAGCATTTGGCTGCTAAGCTACAGACTGCATTTTTCAGCTTAATTCATATCCATTTCCTTTACTTCTATAAATGTCAAGTTTATTTATTGCACTTAAACACACATTAAGATACCATTCTCAAAGGACCATCAAAGCAGACTGATTAATATATGAGGCTATCTACAAGGAATGGTAGAATGAAGAGTTTAAAAATGATTTCAATAACTCAGGTTGAAGTAGCTTTAACAGGCAAAAAAGACAATTTTTATCTGAAAATGTTCAACAAGTTTTTTTAGTTAATTCTCCTTGTAATTTCTCTGGGAAGTAATCACTCTTGTAATATTACATTGGCCTTGATAACTGTAAGAATTGCTCATATTTGTGTAAATAATGTTTACTTAAAGATTAAAAAATATGTCACTTTCTCAGCATATCTTTTATTTTTTTTATAGATCTGGCTTAATGTATATGAATACATGTATATATTCATATGCATACATATTAGTATTTTATATGCAGTATATGCATTTGATGTGTATATATACATATTAGAATTGTATTATTTTTTTTAAAGCTAGAAAAATTTTAGAAAAAATAAGTTAAAAGTTAACATTTGGTAAGATAGTCAATGCCTCCATTAAAATAAGCAGTCATTAGAAAAGAAGGAAAAGCTTATTTTAAAATGATTCATAACAACTGACCCAGCCACTAAGATCACATGCTTTCTTCATAACTTTCCTTTTTAAAAATATTGAATGAATATGATGTCACGTCACAGCTAAGTACAGAAAAATCATGACACTAACATTTAATGTTGCCATTGAAACAATTTTAAGTAGTTTGGGAGGAGAATGAAGAATATGAGAAGGTGGCATCTGCACAGTTAAGATGCTAATGTTGTTTAGCATGTCTGAAGTGCAAAGACTGAGCAGCCTGAGGCCCACATCTACACTATGCTGAAAGAGATAACCAGTGTTATATATGCAGTCAGAGATAAAACGGAGTTATTATGTGAATAAAAAAAAGGACTGGTGTAGACTATTTTTTAAATTATAAAATAATGGTTAAGAATTTTTAAAATCATAAAGATATAGCTAACTAGAATGAACAAAATTTTTCCAAAGCCATAGCTTTCATAAGACAAATACATTTTTATCATTTTTGTATGCATACAAGTATGCTCTAATACTCTTTAAACCCAGATGGAATGTGGAAGTGCTTTGTGATTTTGATTTTACTAAAGCAGTTGTTGCAAGAACAAAGGAAATAATTCAAGACTACAAAGACGATAAACTATTAAGGAGATCTGTGGTCTAAAAATCCATTTTATTAAACATCACACTATACGTATTCCTTTGCAGAAATTCTAGACAGAGTATGAAGGACAATATTTCCAAAACTGATTGGGTATTAAATAATTCAAAACCCAAGAGTTGTGATCAAACACATCTGTAGGCATACGTAAGTACCACGGAGGCGAAAGTGCCAACTGAAGCAATTAGATTGAGAATTAATGACTGGAGGTAATCAATGGAAGAACTGGCTGTGGGTTTGCACGTCTGCATCATCTTTGTTTACTGCTGTAGCTGGGTATCACAGAAAAACCAACTCATTTCTCAAAGACAGAGAAAGAGAATGTTCCCCTCAATGTAGGAATTCCTAAATTAAACTGGAATGTATAGGAAGTGATTCTACACTCAGATCGTAGGCTGATTTTTTATTAATGTTGCTGGCCAGTAATGAAGATAAATGGTAGGCATATTCCACTGAAGTCAGGAACTACAAATGCAAGATTTGGACAGTTAGGAGTGATTAATTATATTCTCTCTGAAAGGGTTCATGGGGGACTGGGGTTACCTTTTTCTCTAATGATGTCTCTTCCCCTGACATTAGCAGCACTGATGCAGAAGTTTGATATTCAACATTCTTTTCACTATCCAAATGTGATTTAGAGGCATCAAAATGAGTGATTCAAAGTAAGCCCATTTTGGGCATGTTCTTTATATTTCTTAATGTTTCTTAATAATATTATAACTGTTGGTAATATTAAAAATTCCAACAGGACCCATTTTAACAGTCATTTGTATGATTAGGGAACCTCTGTTACTATCTCATGAATAGATTTTTTTTCTGGATAACTGAGGGGTGAATAGAAAAACTCGTTTTGTTTCAACCTGAGTAGTTGAAAAATCTTTGCAAAATGTATTAGACCACTTTACAGCCTTGCTAAGTACAGTATAGTAAAGCTAATTTAATATTTGTTTTATGACTGATGACTTTGCAGTGCCTTAGGGTCAGTATGAATTGTTATTGAGGTAATAAGCTGTAGTATATTAAACTCTGAATCAAAACTGACCAGATATTGGTTTATTTTATTGTGCTTTCCTTCTTTCTTCCTAAAGCACAGTACAGAAAAAAAATACTGGTGTTATAATTCTAGTTAGAGCTTTTTACAGTATATATGTGTCACATAGTATGTCCCTTAGCACAGGTCTGGCATGTAAAGCATCAAATTTCCAATGATCCTGCCATATAGTCTAAAATGGACTCTCTACAACTCTGATATCAATGTGGCAGACTAATACCAGCCCCACTGAATTTACAAGTACCTCAGTGCTTTCACATTCTCTGAAATTGCCATAATGCTCATCAGTGAAGAAAAAGGCACAACTGTAATTGGATTGTCAGTATTACTAATGACTTCATGGTCAAATTGTCAAGCAAGACAATTGTGCTCTGAATTCTGATTTTTTAATAAGGAGATAATAATAACGATTTACTGTCAAATTACACCATCAATATAAGATGTCATCCTTTATAACAGTGTTGCCCCAGTGCAAGTCAGCAGACCTATGCAACTTTTCTCACCTTATTGAGAGAACTTTATAGTAACACAGCAGCTAGGACTTTTTCTAGAGCTTCTTCCAGAGGTTAGGAGAGGGTCCATTACTCTGTTTCTGTTTTCAATTTAGGATCTTTTCACTTTGTTCAGAAAAAGAAACTACAGCTCTTAAAAAACCTTGGGGAACAAATATAGAAACTACATAATGGAATAGAACTCCTCAGGAATACTATTTATATGAGCTGAAGGGTCAATTCTCTTTGCACCATTGACACTCTAAGGCTGGAGATGCCCGTGGGAAATTACAGAATGCTGCATGGTAAATGGCGATGGGGGATAGGTGAAGGTTATTCTAAATGTTCCCATAACTTTTCTAACCTAAAGACCTGAAGTCCTTAGGCTTTCGTTTTGCTAAAGTTTCCACAATAGCACAACACACTCTAGAGTTGGGAAAGTTTTGAAAATATCTCTTTTCTTTTTTGGAAGAAAAGGAAATTACTCCTTTATTATATCAAGGAATATGATGTGGAAAGGAAATGGAGGAATGGAGGATAAAAATTATTAATGTAACATCCACTCTGTATGACATTTTAATAAGAATTTTATGTATATAATTTAATCCTCTTTTAATCATATGAATAATGCAATGTTAGCCCTAATTATATATGAAGAAATTGAGATTTAATGGTATTTGTAATCTGCTCAAGGTAATATTTTTTAAATAACAGCAATAATAAGTATCAATAGTTTCTATTTAGGGAAAGCCTAATAAATGTCAGTCATTGTGCTAGGTCTTACATACATTATATAATCATTATATGATTTAATTTCTACCACAACGACATACAGTATACTATTACTCACCTTACAGAAACAGATTGAAGCTTAGTGAGTTTTAACTGACTCCTAATATCAAAGTAAAAAACACCTGAGATTTTTAATTCAGATTTGTCTGAGTCTCAAGACTTTTATTTCCAATATACCAAGATTAAATAGAGAGATTTACACGTTGTGGTTCTCACAAGCCTTGGATAAGCCTTACATATCCAAGTAGGGTGGGTGCTGAATGGGAATTCTTGCCCATCAATTTAAAAAAATGGGATTTTCAGAATATGCAAAGCAAAATTTTAGACACTAATTGAGAAACCACAATACATATAACAATCTTTGATTTCTAGGAATTTATGACGTGTAAAATACACAGAAAAAAGAGTGGCAGTTTATTATATATACCAAATGACTTCTAATAATAGAAAATATTTATTGAACAGTTATTTAGTGCCAGACATTTGTTCTAAGCTTTATATGTATTAGTTAATTTATTCTATAAGCAAGATAAATAGGTAATGTCATTATCCATTTATATAAAAGGAAACTGAGAGAAGTTCTCTACAACATAAGTTTGAAAATATTCTGAGGATGGAAAGATCAATTTTTCCTAGGGGCATTAGTTAAAGAGTTTTGGAAGTGGTAAAGGAAGGTGGCACAGTTTTGGGAAAGCTTCAAAATGAATAGTGTGTCACACAACAACAAAAATGTTATCCATTTTAATAGCTTGTTAAGCCCTTTGTAATATTGGAAATTTACATATTGGAAACATTCTGATAGCCTTATATATAAGTGGACAGTAACAAGGAAAAAACAAGAATAGACAATTTAAATATTAATCTCGGAGTTCCCTGGTGGTGTAGTGGCTTAAGGCTTTGGCACTGTCAGTGCTACGGCCTGGGTTCGATTCCCAGCCAGGGAGCTACCCACATAACAAAAAAAATAATAATAATAATCTCTTAAAATCTTAATATATATGTAAAGGGCATAGCCAAATACATCATTTATTTAAATTTTAAAAGAATTACAGAAAGAACTGATAATAAAAAGACTGAGCTCTTGGTTAACATGACTAAAAAAGAGGTGGAAGGAAGAGAATATAAATAACTAAAAATCATAATAAAATCAATAAAAAACTGCATGGCAATGGCAAGGGAACTCACCTAACCCCCACTAGCTCTAAACAGAGCATTTTCCCCCAGCCCTGTGTAGGTGATGACATGGAATGGAGCTGGGCACGAATCAGGTTTACTCTGCTTTGCCTAATTTTTCTTCCTTGAAGAGCAGCGTATCATATTTCATCTAATCTAAGAAACTGTCAGTTGAAAACACACCATTAGTTTAAATGTCACTAAGAAAGAAAAATTAAACTATCATAATCAAATCATGACAAATACTTCCTTATCATCAATTATAAGGCCATCCTGATTTCAAAGATGTTAAAATGTGAACAAATGAGCATATTCTAATCAATGAAATATTACATGATCCAATTCTCAACTAGGTTTTAACCTTAGTCTAGCCTGGAAATCTATTAGGAATTAATGAAAATCTGACTAAATAGCTAGGCATAAATTAAAGCTGGAAAATTTTAATTGATCGTCCACTTTAAAAAAATAACATATCTAGAAAAAAATAGCAAATTGCTGCAGAAAGCACATGGATTTTATAATTAAACATACTTGGGTTTTAACTCTACTCATATATATATATATAAAATGAAAAAGTAATTTACTCATTTAACCTTCAATTGTTTAATCTATAAAATGGAAGTAAGACCTGTTGGATCACCAGGTTCTTGTGAGGGTTGAATGAAGTCATTTATGGGTAGCATTTACCATAATTTCTGTCACAGTAATTGCTCACTAAAAAGACTCTCAGTAGAATGAGGATCTGCAGGCTATTAATCATGTAATCAGGTGAGCTGTCAATATTAATATTAAAGACACGAGATTCTCTCTAATCTCATGAGTACATTGTCCCTTCCTTCCTCATTGATATCAAATATCTCTCTAAGTGATAGCGAGCATGCCAACATATAAAACCAATAAACATTGAACAAAATAATTTTGAAGCTAATTTCTAGATACACTGGTAAAAATGCATTGATTATACAACAAATGAAAGCAAAAGTGGAGAATGAAATGTTATAATTGATTTAATGAGTTCAAGATTCATGGATAATGCTTGCTGTTACATTCAAGGTAGAAAGGACTATTGGCGGCCACTAATTTTAATATATTGGTTTTCCTGAGGAATAATCTGTTGTAAAATGGGTTTTATTTGTTTGCTTGTTTTAATTTGTTCTTCATGTATCTTACAGTTATAATGATCTTTAGACTTAGATTTTGTTTCTCCCTAAGGCTATAATAAATTAAGCTTTCTTATACTGCAGCTGATTACATTTGCCTACATTACGTATATTCTGATCTCTGTTGTACTCGATTGTACCTTAGAAATGTTCTAGTGGACTTAATGTTTTTTTGTTTTTTTCCTTCAGTAATATGTACTGCCAGATTGATGTGTAGTCAATATGAACAATAACCAAAGTTTAGAAAAATTAGAACAACAAAATTCTGGGATGTCATAAAACATTAAACAAGTAAATTTTCCTCCCAAAGAAAATGCTTTTATTAAAATAAGGAGGGTTATTTCATGGAACACAGAGGCTTAAAAAAACAAGAGCCCTGACAATTTTAAAGAAATGCCATTTTCACTTACATCATTAAAACCAGGTTCAAGTATTATATTTTATATCATTAAAAGTAACAGTAATAGCAATTTGTAAACTTGAATATACATTTAAACTTCTAGTAGTACTCTTAGTATAAAGGTATTATTGCTATGGTTAGAAATTATAATAGTAATTTTGTTCATATAAAGCCAGGTCAATGCTAGGCCTAATAATTACCTCCCATACCTGTTTAAAACAGACAATTAATTAAAACCAAATTAATCCAAATCAAACAGAGAAGATTACTTATATTGATAGACACGATGGTATAAATAACTGTTTCATCTAGCTACAGCCGCAACCTTTATAAAAAGTGTGTTAAAAGTTAAACTAAGTAGTATAAGGCGGGGAAAAAATCACCTAAAGATCCTATTGCTTAGGATTTTTATTATAATCATTAAGTATTTGACATGAATAAATAAAACTGGCATAACATCTTAATTAAACTCTGAATCTCGGATCCAATATGACATGTTGATCAAATTAGTGCTTTTGAAAGGAACAAAGAAATATTATAAAACCGTACAGAAAAGTAATCCAGTCTAAGCCTTGGTGGGACAAATTTGAGTGTATTTGAACTCTATGCCCCCTGGTGCATGCGGAAATGAAGATCGGTTACTTGGGATCTCTTAAACAAGGAGTAACCTGAGTTTCTGAGAGAGGATTCTCAAGAACTTTGAGGAAATCTAGAGTACAGTTCCTTGCTTTATACTTATAAGTATGTGTATAAATATATATATAAATATATACATATACATACATATATACACATATACATTCATATATATACATATATACATGTGTGTGTATGTATGTGTGTGTGTATGTATGTATATATATATACACACACATATATATATATATATATATATATATATATATATATATGTATATATATGATCATATTATTGGGAATTACCTGGCAAGGCAGTTGCCTCTCCCCTCTGCTGGTTAGTAGCTATGAGGTTTGGCTGGGAGTACTGCTTGGAATGGACCCCAAACTAGTCTTCAGCAATTAGGATAATGCATATCTCTTTCATCAGTCACAGCCTTAAAAGATGTGTGAGCATGTGGTGTAAGACAATCCAATCAAGGGTTCTGTGGACATAAAGGAAGAAATATGTAGCCCATATTAGTGCTAATAGTCCTTTTATTTATGCCCAACTCACAGCATAAATAAGTGTCAGAAAGAAGCAAGACCATGCCCAAATTCTCTTCTACCTGTGAACATTTTAGATACAGGCACAAGTCCCCTTTAGTATGAAAGCCAATTAATTACAACCTAAAGCATTCTAAACTGAAGTGGGGTTTATACATACCTGTTCATCCAGAACCTTGCTAAACTCAGTGGGCATGTTTTCTGTTTCCCAACAGATGAGATAAGACTCACTGACCCAGCGCATACTGTGCCTTGAGAGCAATACACGTTCTGATTTATCATCCCCTGTAAAATTTGGACACATTGAACTACCTATTTGTGTCTGCTTAGCTTCTGTCACCTAAGCAGACAGTCTGCTTTAGGTTATCACATAAAGTTGTTACAAAGTCCCTTCATATCCAAGCAGATCTAGATATATTGTCTTAAAACAACCAGGACTGTCAATTTGGAAGTGAGCTTCCTCACCTCCTCCTCTCACTGTTCTCCTGACACCAATGAAAATCTTGGTGTCAACATGGGAGCATTCCAAAAATAACTTAGAATGGATAGCTTAGTTTCTTTTCAACCTTACTGCTGAGAATAAATAGAACACTTAAGATTTTGCATCTTCAGTCATTCCTCATGTTTCAAGGAGGTCGTCTTAATCAGTTTTTCAACAGGAAAGGACAAAGCCAGGAAGAGGAGAGAGAAGGAGCACAGGGAGTTCTTTTTTTTAGTATCCTTGAGGTGGCTGCTGCAATCGCCAACACTGGAATTCCAAACCAGTAAGTGGGGCTTGCTTCCATTTTTCCAACCTAGTACAGCAGGGCAGACAACAGGAAAGGTCTCCTAATAGTCCCAGAGTCACTGATCCCCAACAGACAATCAATAACCAAACATGTATGGCTTTATTTTTTTGGACAAAAGAACATGTGGATTCATAAACAGTCTCTCCTTCAAATACTCAAAACTTCCCTTAGTCTTCCACGTACCTGAAAAATAGAAAAAGAAAAATATCCCTCTGAGCTAGTGCATAGAAATGTAATAGAATATTCAATTGGAATTTTATTGAGGTACCAAAATTAACATGAAATTCTAAACTGAAGTGCCAGATGAAGATAGTCATTTTCAGTAAACATTCTATAAATATTTTAAAACTTGTACTATAACTCAAACTCAATCACAGAAAAGGCATAAAACGAGAGAGCTGTTCAAGCGCTAAGAGCTTCATTTATTTCCAGAGAGAGGTTGGGGGTCATTAGCTGCTCATCTCAATCTTAGTAAAAGGGGCTTCAAACAGATCACTGGGAAATCTTGACTGCACAAAAATATGAATCATTTGCATATTGTCTTTCTCCTCATGCAAGGGATTCATATTTCCCCGAGGCAGGAAGGAGACCATGCACACAGACAAGAGCTGGAGAAGTAGGTTGTACACAGACCTAGCAAAAAAGGGCCACCTGGAGGATGAACAGTTCTTGGAAGAGAGAAGGTGAACCAGATTCCTACCAACTACAGAAAGAGAAGCGGTGGGCCAGAGGAGATAAGATGAAGTTAGAATTTCCCAGTAACCCCTTGATCCAACCCCAGACTGACCAGATATCAAAGAAAGCTAGAGGAGGACTTCGGAAAGATAAAAAATGTTGACCCTGTCCTTTCTCACCAACAGGTTTTCAGCTGCAACAGGCCTTCATTGCAGGAGAGAGCAAATTTTGAGTTTGGAAGGTTTAAATTTTATGTGAGCTATGACCTCCTAATTTCAAATTTTGGTAATTAAGAGGGAATCTTGGATCCTTTTACGTAATTCCAGTCAGAAAAGTCATGGAAATGACCAAGTGTTTAATTGGAGAACTGGAGAGGTAACAATTTTTCTCACTGAACACATCACAAGTTTAAAAGGGATGATGGAAGTCAACATAAAGTTATTTAATAAATTTTAAACATGATTAAGGCTTTTAAAATACAGTTATATGATAAGGTCCTTGGGAGGAAGAAAGATCTCTGTTAAGAACATCTCAGCACTGCCAAGCTAATAGAAGGAAAGGCATTTCTTGGGAGCAAAAGGTTGTTCTTTATCTGATGGGTGAAAAAGCTGCTGACTTTAGAATACAGACATCACTCACAATAGGATCCGGGTCTGGGCAGGACATAAAGATCTATGAAACTGAAAGACAAAAAGAACTAGACTTCCTAGAGAAAGGCACTTAAGAAAGGTTTGTTGAATAAATGAACCATCTTCTATACTTGATATCTAAGTTTTTGAAATTCATCATAATCTCAATGTTTCCTTGTATTAATATAATTGAATTTAGTTAACGGTGAAACTTAACTAATACATGTTTCTTTATTGGTACAAAGTCTAACATTGTTATCAATATATATTGAATTATATAGTTCATGATTCTTCCAATGAGCTTAAAGCAAAGTAAAGTAAGCAAGAGAGCTCCTTAGTAGGAAAACAAGTAAGGCCCAAATTTGAAATGATTTACCCAAGTTCAGGCTATTAGCTGACTCATGGAAGCTAAATTTAATTACCTCTTTCTTGATTTCTAGCTCATTTGAATGCCTACTGACCTATTTTTATACAATTTTTAAAAAGTACAGTCTGCTTTTTTTACCCATTAATTCAGCTAGTACTTATCTGGTACCTAGTCTTTCCAGTCACTGTACTAGTTGATGCCATGTAGTTTTTAAAAGTATAAACTGTCAAAACAGCCGAACATTAGGAATACTAGTAATTGCGACAAATATTACTAAGTCATTTAATTTTATTATTAATACACATATTTCAATTTTATGTTTCCTAGGAATGAAAGAAAGAAATACGGGGCCATGAAAGATCTTGATTGATCCATTTTCAAGTTCTATTCAGCCAATAGGTACTTCATCTCATTATAAACAACAAAAATGTTTTATTATCGATGCTATGGACTTGCTATTTTCATTCAAATATTTTCATTTATGCTTCTGTGTGATTTTCATTTTTAATGGATGTAACTAAATTTTTCCAAAATGTTAGTTATGTTGCATTTCTCTTGCTTTTTGTTATTGTTTGCTATACATTATTCTGATTTCACTGCAGTCAGAAAAATATGTGATTTTTTTTTCTGTGCTTGTTTTTTTTCTAATCACAAAATAACATTAGCAAAAAATCAGCCTTAGAATGGATGCATGTAGATGCAGATGGCTCTCGTTCTGTATTAGTTGAAAAAGGAACTTTTTATTTATATCCCCTATCTTGCATATAAATAAAGACATAAATACATAAATACATGTTTTCTTTTTATATGAAGTTATGAAAAAATAAATTCTATGTTAGAAAGGCTCATATGCTGTCTCTATAACCCAGCACCACTTTCCCATCTTGACCTCCCCTTTTCACAGTGGCTGGAAGATTTGCCATTACATTTCTCAGAATCTTTTGCCAGTTGGATTCCAGGTTCTATTTTGCCAATGAGAGGCACTTGTGAGAGATTTGTAAGGTGCAGAAGAGGAAGCAGAATACATATAACTGCTCCTATGTCAGTGGTGGGCAGAAACGTGCTCTTCAGCAGAGTTGATGTATTGCAGTGATCTCCAGGTGTTGTTGCCTAGCAATTCAGCTACCTGTATTGTAGGAAACTGTGATGATTACTAGTAGTGTTCCATAGCTTCTGAAATTCTCTGCCCCTCTGTAAGGTAGAGAGGAATGTCTGAGAGTAAACTTTGATTTTTCATGACTTTTGCTTCTCCTGGTATTCTACCAATTAGGAACACAGCTAATGCTTTCTACTAAATCCTCTCCTGTCTGAAATAATCCAAGTAGTTGCTCTTGTCCAGAAAGGACCTTTTGAGAAATAAAAAATAGAGGTACTGAAAGTGGTCCTAAAAAGCAGTCTTTAAAAATGAAGAGAGTCTGGCATATCTGGTCTGCCCGATTAAGATTAAAGATAAAATAACCTCATTGCCATGGTCCATGACATTCAAAGATTTTAAAATAATCATTAACTTATTACTGTAGTTGCCTGAAATGAAGTACCTATGAAAGTCAAGGATTAGGGATACAAAAAGACTGCTATTACAAAACAGTTTCTTGCAACAAGGCTTATTACCTAGTGTGTTTCTGACTGTAGCACTTCTTTCACAAAAAGAAATTGAACAGCTCAGAATTTTAAATTTTCAGTTCTATGCATGTTCAGAAAACAGAAAAGCTTCCTAAAATTTATTTTATTGTCATAGCCAAATACATGACCAATGATTTTGAAAAGTAGACTCAAATTCTGATGATACATATTGTAGAATTACAAAGCACATTGAATGCCTTGCTTGGTATCTCTGTGAAATTCAGAGCATCTGTTGGGACTTTGAGATGGATTCTGATGGATTTGAGTTCCACTGAGCTTCCTTGAAAGTTGAAGGAGCTCTTCCTTCCCTATCTGAAGAACATGTAAAAGATGCATTTGAGGCAGTTACCTAGCTTGAGGTTACTGATTCTTCACATGCTATGCCCCAAAACCTTTCATTGTTTCCAGACCCATAACTACACTCAGATTATGGAAGGATGAGAACAAAGTCTGACTTGGAAAAAAAGAACTTGTCCATAAAGAAGTTGGAAGGTGTTGCTAATTTATATTGGTGGAAACCTGGAGAGGAATGCCACAAATGGATTCTAAGTGGCTTTATACAGGGGATAGAAAGAAAAGATTGGATTACGCCACATTTACTCATGTAATTATACTTTCCAGATAGAGAAGATTCAAGATATTCGAGTATACAATTGTGGATCACCAGATTACTTGGTCAGAAAATTGAAATGTGGGCTGTATGGTGGGCTCTATGAGGATTTCCAGGGCATAAGAAAGGTAGAAATGCTAGTGCAGATTCAAGTATGACCTGCTACTCGTCTCTTTCCTGTGTTACCTGAATGGGCTCCAAAGACATCCCTTCATCCAAACACTAAGAAATGCCCACAGAAGCCATGGATGATTATAGAAAGTAACCCCATTTAAATGAGTTTCTTTAGTTGAGTGGAAATAGTGGAATGCTGGAGAGTGGCAGAGGCCAAATGACTGGGCCTAAGTTTGAAAGCCAGAGACAAGTGGACATGATTCCCAAAGTGGGCAACAGGCTGAAGCAGTTATCAAAATGACTTAAGCCACAAAAATCATTGATGGAGACAAATAGATTACAGTGTTCACTAGATTGAAATGGAGCTTCTGCCTTGTAGGTACTTCATTGTTATAATTTAAAACACTCTAAGTCTTATTATCATATTTTTGGCACAATGGAGAGTCATGGCCTCTCATTTAATCTCCAGACTTGGAGCCCCTTGAATGAAGAGTGTTTTTGCCAAATTAATAGACTTTTTAGACATTCCACCAAGGGACCTATAGTCATCAATCAGAGTGATGGTGTAGTATAGGAACTGCCTCCTATTCCCAAATTATAAAATAAATGTAAGGATTCCACAAATTGATGCCACCAAAAAAGACTAGAAGTATGCACGGATAGTATTGCTACCATATTCACATTTAACTGATCTGTTGGACTAAGGCTGAAAACCGATAACCTTAGAAAAAGAAATGGAATCATTGTAAACCTAATTAGGAAGCAACTTCTATTGTAGCTGCTATTGCACAGGTGGTCTTTTTTCTGGAGTAAATCAACACATCACTGAGATATGGTATGTAGCTATTGTTCAGGCAAATACTTTTTCAATATGTTATTAGGGGGAAAAAATCAGCAAAGGGATATGATGTCCCTAAGTAGGGCAGCAGTATATCTTCACTCTACTTCACCTCAGGGCTAGGCCAACTGTCAGACCTAATCTCATAATCTAATCCACAGAGTTTGATCACTCAGCCATCATATAGGACATTTTGTGGATCTACTACATTCATTGTCATGGATCGCATTTTCCAAGACAGAAAGTTGGTCTGTGTAGGCTTCATTTAACCTATATTGAATCCTATCCAAGACATGTGGCTCTTTTCTTGAAGCAAACACTGTGCTGGGACTTTTGATTATGAAAGTTAAAGTCTAAGGTACTAAAATGAAACAAAGTAAAGCAAATGACTTTGTTCTATCTTTCTAAAATCAATTTTCCATTTTCTTTTGTTAAGCTCAAGAAAGAAAAGTTTTAGAGAAACCCCTGGACTTGAGGAAAGAAGGTGGTGGATATGAGTGAAATCATGCAGTTCTTTGTTTTTTCTGTCTGGCTTATTTCACTTAGCATGATGCGGAATATAAAACTGAAAGCAAAGAAAAAAAGAAATGAACAAACAATAACCCATGGACACAATCAATAGTTTAATGTTTATTTGGGGACGAGTGGGTTAGGGAGGGGAGAAAGGGGAGGGGGTGGGAGAGGAGGGGGGGAAGCTAAATATAAGGTGATGGAAAGAGAACTCACATTAGGTGGTGAACTTATTATACAACAAGCTGACAATGCACTGTAAAATTGTATGCCTGAAACTTATGTAATCCTTGCTAACAGATGTCACCCCAATAAGTCTAACAATAAAAATGAATTAAAAAAAAAAAAAGAAGGTGGTGGAGAAAGACCTCTATAGAGAGTGAATTAGGGTGTCGGCCACAGGGTTCTCAGAAGAAAGCTGGCTCCCATGAAAGGAATCCCTGTGGCTTTAGAAATCATGATGCCTGATACTGATGTGCAGGAGCAAGTTGTTACTGTTCCCTGCTACAACTGTCATCCCTAAACCTCTCATGTTCAGGAAAATCTCCATGAATTGTAGAAATCACAATAGTGCACTTAGCTGGGGTTTTTTGTTTGTTTGTTTTTTGTTTTTGAAGCGCTGAATACAGAATCCAGGACTAAAACATCACCTGGCACATAATAAGTGCTCATTTAAAAAAATAACTGTATTAATGGTGCTTTTAGAAATGTCTACATGATATTTTGTCTGTGCCTGGGGTAAATAATGAGGAGTGAAGACTGCTAAGTATACAGTTAAAACAACTGTGTATAGGTTAAAAAAAAAAGCAGTGATTCAGACTTCAGAGTAAGAGGGGTAAAAAACATGTATTTAGGCCCATGTATTCTGAACCCACTGAGGAATCCTTAGAAATACCTGGGAAAGCATGAGTTTTCCATCCATTCCTTGGGATGAAGGTTCATATGATTGTATATAAGTACAGTCACTCCTCACTTAATGACCTACCCATTTAACAACCAGCATGGAGAGTCTCCTTTCTCAATCTGTGTAAGTCTTGGAAATCTCCTTCCTCAGCATTTGTCTCGTGCCCACAGTCGGTTAGTATTCACTACACAAAGATTTGCAATCATGAAAGATAATACATTTGGTTTGTAAGTGTAGTGTTGAGTGATATCTATTGAAAAATACATACCCTATGGCACCACAACACACCTCCTTAAAGCTTCTTGCTTATCAACCAATTTGCTTAATGAACTAGTTTTAGGAACAGAACTCGGTCATTAAGAGAGGAGTGCCTGTATCAAAGGAAAGATTGACTTCAAGAGGCTGAAGGACTTGGGGATATTAGGCAACATAGATTCATTTCAGCTAAATCTCATAAATGGCACTCAGTTTGGTGAGAGTTATAAATAACTGACCTAGCTCTTGTCTGCAAAGGGAAAAAGCAAACAGCAGAGGTGCACATGCAGTCCAGTTTTAGGTCAAAACGTGTGAAATTGAAGGGACAAGCCCTACCAGCTGCCTACATGTAAATGCCATCTGAAGGGCTTACATTTTATGCTGGACCCTTGAAAGGAGAGGATCCCAATCCACGGAAGACTAAACATCTTTATTTGCAGTGGGTGCATGAGGCCCAGAGCAAGCCTGAATGGGGCACTCTATCTAATTGTGCAGAGGCCCAGATGCAGAACTGTGACTATGGGAGCAGTGTTCCCGGACACACAGATGTTCTGACATCTCATAGGTCTCAGAAGGGCTGTCCACTTAGACATAGCTCCCATTTTCTCCAATTTCCAAGGAGGCTCAGAGGATGAGTTGCAGAATGGTGACCTGGGCTGCAGAAACATCTTACTTCTAAGTAGGTCAAAAAGCAAAATACTGTATAACAAAGTAACAACAACCACAAAAAGGCCCAAAACATCCTTTCTCAATGTTTCAGCTCTAGGAGTCCTAAGTTTGTATTTAAAACTCAGTACAAAATTTTTAGTAAATGCTGGCAGACTGGGTATTAATTTTCACCGTAACAAAACTTAGGTACACAAATAGTCGATTTCTTTATTCTCTATAACTGAAATGAATTTAGCCCTCAAGCCCCAGTTTCTGCTGATGGTCATGAATTTGATGTGGAAATCAAGGTCCATTCTCTCAAATTAATGATTACTTAGTATTTTGGGGTATAAACTCATTCTCTTTTGGGTAGTTTCTTAAGCTATCAGAATGTGTCCCCTTCTCCTTCTCTTATTCTCTCTAGGGGACATCTAAATCCTGAGTATGTATTATTTAAGTGTGGGGAGTATATACACCATCTTTGGTTTGGTCTAGAATAGTGAAGTGAAGTCCTCAAGCAGCAATATTGGTGTCACCCAGAAACTTGTTAGAAATGCAAATCCTTGTACCCATCTCACATGGACCTACTAAATCAGGAACGTTGGATAAGAGGCCCAGGTAACTGTGTTTTGACAAGGCCTCTGGGTGATTCTGATGTACACTCACTTTGGAGCAGCTCTGGTCCAGAGTCATAAACATCCAACCACTCTGGTGACTGATGAGAGGTATGATCGTCACTGGTGTTTGATTTTATGGCACCTACCTCATTGCATCCATAACTGTGACGTCCTCTGAGGTTCATGGGTACCTCTGTGATCATTCTGCTTCCTCCTTGGCCTGAGTGCCTGGTGTGCTCCTCTCTAGTTCAGAGCTTGCTCAGAGGTTGGAATACTCTTGCTTTTCTTCTCTAGCCATTTCTTTACAGCTTAGTTTCGTGCTCCACACGGAGCATCTCTAAAGGGATGAGGTCAACCTACTTGTCTGGAAAGTGGGCAACACCTCTCTTCCTTGGAATTCCCTAAACATCCCTGGAAATTTGGTCATGCTTATCATCAGAGGTTGATCTTGGGAGAGGGTAAGGTGGAAGGCCCAATTCTTAGGCCTCTGAGCCTTAACTTACTCTGTTCTTATTTTTTTAATCTGGTATCACCTACTCCTCCACAGTCAGGAAGTTGTTTTGTTTTTGTTTGTTTGTTTATTTGTTTTTTGTGTGTGCTTCCTATGAAAGAAAAAAATCAAGTTTGGTACATAGACTTCTAAATTTACCATTTTTGAAAGGATCCCTGCTCTTTATGCAAATCATGTCTTTCTCTAGTAATGTCCACTCTTATTATTAAAAACCTTATCTTGCAATTCTGTTGGCCCATAAAAAGTCTCAAAATCTATTTTATATCAGAAAATCTTAGTATTGTCTGGTTCTTTGCATTATTGCCTTAAAATTCTAATTTTTCTTAAGATAACCAATGATACCTCTTTATTGAAAAGAAGATGAAGTATAAGGATGTATGGAAATGGATTAGATAAGTAGTGGGAGAAATATGAGTCAATAATGATTATTTTAAAATGCTGTGTAGAAACACAAACACATTAATTAAAATTTCAATATACTATCACAGCACACCTGAACCCTGAATTAGAAACACTGTATAGTTTCCTAAGTGTACTATCTGATTCTAATCACTTCACATGAAAACCTTTTTGCTGCTAAATTCTCAAAAAATACTCCTTTTAACATATCGTTCTCTTCCTTAGGCTCCTTCAATAAATTCCTCTTTTACATAATTTATATGCAACTCTTTACTCTAATATTCATATTTCCATGCACAAGTACAATGCTTGAAAATGAATGAACAAATTCCAAACCATTCCTGACCTGGTCTTGATTTTTGTATTAAAATTTATTTCTAACATATCACTTTACTCCTATTATACTCAGCCTAATTGACATCATAAAGAGATTCATATTAAAAATGTAGTATCCATTCGTGGACTCAGCCTGATCCCAGGATCTTGTATCAATTCTTATCTTTCTCAAGGAATATTTAGGCAACATCAGACCAAAGCCCTAGACCAGTGGTTCTTAACCTCTTCCCACTTGTGTACCCCTTTTAAATCTATTTCTATAAATTGTGCCCGTTGTTGTTAAAACAGCTGTGTTTAAATGGTGACACTTTTGTTCAATGCCTATCTTCATGTAAAATAGTGGAAATGAGGTAATAAGTTAGGAAACAAAAACTACTACACTAAAAGTAAAAAATACAGATTTAATTTTACAGTATTTGTAGCACAGTTAAATATTAATAATGATGATCAAGTATTTAAATGTTAAATAAAAAAACTACTTGAAAAGAATCACCGTTAAAGACAATGCACTTACTTTTACTCAGTCAATGAGTAAATCGATCAAACAGTCTGACTACGGATGTATTTATATGTTTGGGGAAGTTCTAGAAATGTTGCAAATGGATTGTTTTGAAACTGTGCTTCATGATTGGTAGCAGAGCATTCTAGGGGAAGGGTTCATTGCCATGCCCTCACCAATCATCATTCTTTAATGTGATCTAATTTTGAAATGTCTCCATTAATGGTGATACAAACTTAACATTTATTGTTCCATAGCTAACGTTTTTCATTTTTTTACCTTGTTTTTTTGTCATTACTGATTATTTTTCAACCCACAGGGGTGAGTGTAGGACCTCTTGGGAGCTGATGCAGCCTAGACTCAGAAATAAGTCCTTCTTATGACCCATCAGGCCCTGCTATAATAGAGTTTCCGCTTTACTCGCAAAAATCAGTCCTCACCATATTCCCAGTCATTATCTGTTTGTCTTTGTTTCTACTTAAACTCAACAACAACATTAAGTATTCAATAATATTATTTCAATTAATTGGAATTTTTCATTTTATTGGTACTATTAAAGTATTTCCACTGACATTTGCAAAATCAAGTTTTCTTTCATTTACTTTAGTACTAATACTGGGATATGATGCAAAATATATTTCATTTGTCAGGACTTCACAGGGCTGGAAGACTGAGCCCTCATTAATAATTTATCCTAACACTTAGGATTCAGTAAAATAGTCATATCTAAATTTAGAGTAACTAATCATAATTTATATACTTGTACAATGTAATCTTTGGCTAAAAGGTTTTCTTTTCATTAAATGTGATATATAAGGTTACAATGGCAGTTCCTATTTTACATTTCTAGTCTTCTGTATTTCATATTTCACTGCTATGTGAAATTTTGTGAAATAATGAGGGAGATATAATAGTCATTTAAAAATTTCTTGCAGCAGACATAGTCAAACTTTCTACAATTTCGGGTACTCTGTTTGATGACAAAATCATTTCCAACCTTTGTCCCATGTATTATAGAGTGTTTTATTGTAATGATGTGTCCTCTCTGCTCTATATAACCACCTCTCAATGCACTTCTGTAAGGGGATTGTGGCAATACAGTGGTGCTTCATGATAACTTTGTGGTTCTCTGTGACTCCTTTGAAACCCTCTTTTTCTCACTCACTCTCACTCCTGGCAGCCTTTCAGGTTGGAGAAAGATCCACTTGTTCAAAATTACCCATATAGCCATGCGTTGAATTAGTTATAGAGAAAGGATCTCTGTTAAAATCGAATGACTCTATGATAGCCACATTCTGGTCTCCCGGAGAGCTGCAAGAAAAACTAAAGCCATAGATTTGCTCCCATTCTTTTATAAATATAATTTATGAAATGCACATTCAAATGTGTATACCTAAAGTATTTCTGTTATGATCATGTTAATTCTTACCATGTTGCTTTAAAAGTATGATATAAATATCTTAGGGATCTAAAACAATTATAAACAATTTAGATTTCATGTCATAGAAAAAGCATTTTGAGTGTACTTTTTTAGACTATTTGTATTCAGTGGTTTTTTTAAAAATTCAAGCATTTTTTTGAAGTATGGAAAATATTACACCTATAGAGAAACTAATGTGAGTCCATTTTTAAACTATAATAGTTTTTATAGTCAAATAATAGGGCTTTGAATAACAGAACTACTATAATTAACTCAATTGTCAATGAAGGTAATTTTTCCAGGGCACCCATTCATAGTTTAAAATATTTCTAAATACGCACTCTAGACTTTTGTCATTACTATAGCACTTTAGAAAAGAATACCTACTTGTATCTTAATCTTTTTTTTAAACTTCTATTTAGAAAATGGTCAAAATCATTTCTCAGATGTGCTAGTAGAAAATAGCATCATGTAACTAATATCATGATAAGAAGTTTTGGAGAAGTTGGTGTTTTCTATTTCCAAAGCAAAACCACAATTATAATTCTTCTTATGTCAAAAAACCCCAATTCATTGACGAGCTTAAATTGCTGCCTGAACTGACAGCAGCCTTCTGACCAAAGGCCTTCATATTTAGTATATCAGCTTCAGTAGAAAGTGCAAAAGTAAAAGGATGTACATAAATTTAAAAGTGGCAATCAATACATTCAGTAGATTCACCAGCTCTAGAAAGATGTTTTAATGATGTTAATTATAAATTATACTTTATACACAGGTTCATTTGTCAAATCATACTAATAGGTTTTTTTTTTCTAATGTCTCTATATGTCTCCCCTTTTTCTAAAGACAGTTATTTTCTTTAGGTAATTGGCTTTTAAAAAACTAAATCAAGATGAGATATTTATAGCAGTAAACCAAAATATAAAAATACTAAAGTATTCTTTTAAAAGATTATTGTACTTTATATTAAAATAATTTAAGTCTTCAAGTTGTCAATTACCATATTTTGCCATGTATAATGTGTATTTTTTGGCCCAAATTTGTGAGGGAAAAATAAGAATGTGCATTATACATGGGTAGTATACTAATTCTGTATCTCTATAAATGTTTTTAATTCTTTTATTTATGCTTTCGAGTTATGCTCTAGAAATCAAAAATGATATCCTTACACAAAATAATACCCTAGAATATGATAATCATTATTTTTATATAAAAAAATTTTATATATAAAATTCCTTTTATCTTGTATCTGTTCCTGTGTTTTGTAATTATTTTATATAAAATTTCTTGTGCCATAATATGTCAAAAATAAATGCTAAAATTCCTTTATAACACAAAAAACAAGTATCTAAACATAAACAAATAAAAGTTTGAATTGAAACGAAAGATTTTTTTCCCTGAAAGTGTGGGCCACGAACATGGGTACGCACTATACATGGGAGAGCAATATACATGGGGAAATGCGGTAAATCAAAAAGGACACCAGGTCTTGCCAAGGTAAAGTCTTCCTCATGTGGCTGGTGAGAAAGAGCTCCGGTGTTTTTAGTCCACATTGCTCAGGGATGGAGCTGTGATCAATTAGAAAAGGAAGACTAAAGAGGGAGAGTGTGCAGAGAGGGTCTCAAGGGTTCATGTGTCTGGTGCTTGAGCTTCCTAACACACCAACTCTATTGATATCCTGGCAATAGTGTAGAGACCCAGTGAACGTGGCTGGTGTCACCTCCCTGGAAGGGTGGTGACAGGGTTTAGGGGTTGCTGTGGAAGCCAGGTTATAGAAGAGCATTAAGAGAAGGAAGAGAAGACAGTGCTAACATGGCAATTACATGAGCTTCTAACTGGGAAATTAGCAAGCAGTTCAAACTGCAAAAATAAATCTATGCAAAATCAACTAAAAGAGCAGTTCTGTTAAGTGAATGTAAGAACATTTCCTTTCACCCCAAATGCTTAACATCTTGTGAAAAAATCTGTTGATCAAAGGTCTAGCATTATTTTTAAATCAGAAAAGCGAATGTACTTTGGGTATGGCATGTTCCAGAAAGAGAGAAAACAGTCTGGCTAAAAGATTTGATCCCAAACTTTCCCCTTTCCTGTGCTGCACACATATAGCATACAAAGCAATGGTGGAAACAATTAGGCTGGGGATAATTCTTCTGTCTTTGTGTCCTTAAAAGGAACATCAAAACTTTTTCATCATACTAGAATTAAAAATGTATTATATTATTTTCTAGCTAAATGTAAGGGTCACCAATCCCCATTTAATCTATAAAGGACATGCTATTCACCATGAGACCTTCTTTACTGCAAAGAGATTTTGTGAAGAAACACTGCATGTCGAGATGAAGATTGTTCCCTGAAGACCCCTAACAGTCTTGCTATGCCGATTTCTATCACTTTATGAAGTGTATGTCCTCCAGGCAACTTAGCTACACAGCAGAATTTCCCAGATGTTAAGCCACAGACTAGCACCCTTTGTGGCAAACTTTTACTAATTTCCAAAAAAAAAAAAAGTTTATTTCTGAAAAGAGCTTGGACTGTCATCATCTGGCACAAATTTGTGTGCTCCTCGCCAGCAGCCTGAGAAGTCCTGGTGGCTGAGGACTAGATTCAGAGCCAGGCACCCAGGGCTGAGGTCCCTGCTCCCACAGGGTACCACTCCCATTCCTCCTCCTGTCTCTCCTAAGATTTCCAGGTACCCAATTCAACATGGATGGTCTAGTCTCTGTGCTCTCATTTTATCCAACATTGACTATAGGTTTACTCTGACCTGGACACTGCTCAAGGCACTAAGAGTCCCAGGGTAAATAAGAAATCGGCCCTGGCCTTGAAGAGTTTATGGTACACTGGCACGAGTCCAAAACTAACAGATGAGGGAGAGCTATCCACAGGGAGAGACCAGATAGCAGCAGAGCTTGTAGCTCCACCTAGAATTCTATCAAGGCTTTCAGAGGGGGTTACCTTGAACTTGTTTTGAAAGATGAAGGCAAGTTGATCACTTAAGAAAAAGTGGGAAGGGCTTTTACGTCCAGGTTACAGTTTAAATGGCCTTCATGGCTATAGTGCGATTCATATGTTGAAGTTCTAACTCTCAATCTGACTGTATTTGGAAATAAGACTTTTAGGAACTAATTAAGGTTAAATGAAGTCATAAAGGTATGGCCCCAATACAAAAAAGAAGAATAGAGAGAGTGACCTCTCTCTCACCTCTCTCTGTCTCTGTCTCTGTCTCTGTCTCTGTTTCTCTCTCTCTCTCTCTCTCTCTCTCTCTCTCTCTCTCTCTCTCTCTCTCTCCCCCCTGTCCCTCTCTCCAAAGCCACATATTGAGAAAAGGCCATGTGAGCACACAGCAAGTGATCACTGTCAAGTGTGGAAAGGAATTTTCACCAGAATCTAACCATGCTGGAACCCCGATCTGTACTAGCCTCTAGAACTGTGAGAAAATTAAATTCCTCTTGTTTAAGAACCCAGTCTACGGTATTTTGTTATGGCAGCAAGAGTAGACTAAGACAAGTACTTTCATGCACTTGGGTTACACTTAAAAGTATACTTATTAAACTGTAAAGTGTGAGACGTGTAGTGGGGGAGATGCAAGGAAGTAAGAGAGGAAATACAGAAAGGAACAGGGAGGAAATAGAAACAGATACCACTCTCCACAGAAGCTTTGAATAGGGAGAAAAGATCAGTGCTAGGGCTCTTGGAAGCATACCACGAATTTCAGCATCTACCAAGGGGAACCCTGAGTTCCCCTTCCAGTTTCTGCCTACTGCTTGCAGAAGAGTCAGCTTCATTCCTTTGAGATCACTTCCCAATCCCACTAGAATTCTGATTCACTTCCATCTTGACTGTAAAGCACAAAGAAACTGGGAAATTTAGAAATATTTTTCTTGCCCTCTAACCGATGACCATAGTGTTCAAACAGCTGTTGCAAAATATGACTATAAATAATAAAGATGATGCTGGAGACTAAAAAATAGCATTAGTAGAGTAATAAATATGCAACAGATTTAAAAAATTCAATTTCTTGAAAAGAGGAATATGTGTAGGTATATTGATGACAAATTTTAGATAGATTAATTATTAAAGACTGGGAAGGAGAAGGAAATTGATAAAAGAAGCACAATTTTAAACAAAAGCCTCTTTGTTGCTATTTTGATGAATAAAGAAATAATTATGAAAATACCTTAATAATTGTGAGATAATCACTAAAATAATTAAATGCAGGAAATCTACTTCCTAAAACCATTGAGAAGATAAAAGTAAACAAAACAGCTTGTAGAACAGAGGCCAAATAGCAAGAAACCAAAAAACAGATACCGAAATTAGCTGTCAGATCAACCAAATGAATGAAAATAGTTTAAACTCCTCTGCTAAAAAGGCAAAATGCATCATAATGAATTAAAAACTCCTGTGATTATTACTTTTAAGAGAATGATCTAAATAATAATACAAATAATTATAGCAGAGGTGGCAACTCACACAAATGTGACTAAAAAGGAC
Organism: Lyroderma lyra; assembly: GCA_004026885.1. Lineage (NCBI taxonomy): Eukaryota > Metazoa > Chordata > Mammalia > Chiroptera > Megadermatidae > Lyroderma > Lyroderma lyra. Next base: position 116,385 of record PVJL010002061.1, on the reverse strand, counting down.
AGCTATATATTGAAAATCATGAACAGATAGAGAAATGATATAATTGAGTACCTAAAGCCGAATAGCTTAAAACACAAAATAAACAAAATTATTAAGAACATAGAAAATTACATTTCAGACACACAACTATATCTATCTATTAATCTGCCTATTTACATCTATTTGTTAAACATAAAAAACAGATAGATTAATAGATAGACAGGATAGATAGGTAAATAGATGTATATATTATAACAAATATCTCTATTTTTACATCAATGCCTATACTGATCTGACAAATACAATTGTAAGGAATTTGGACAAGGTATAACTGATATATATATGCACATTTATCATTTACTCCCTTGATGGGAGATCATTCTCCATGGGTGTCTGGCATTTCTGTCTATTGTATGAGAAACACTGAATTCCTGTGTTTCAGAACACCTTTCCAAGGATGTTTTTATAACAAACAACCTTAGAAGACAGAGGTAATGTTTCTATCTGAAGCAAACTGCTGGTTTGCTCAGGATCTTGGAAGATAGAGACAGCTTCCCTCTGGAACAAAGGACAGGCACACCTACTGCATTTTATGAAAGAATCAGATTCCCTAAGCTCAGGGTTCCTCTCCTGTAAATATGTACTGTGAGTGTAGGTGTCACCTGGTCCTCTTTACCTAATCTTGTAGAAACTGTAGCCTAGAGAACTGACACACACAAAAAATAATGATACTCTAGCTATTGCTATTGCTGAGAATAATACAAGCCTTTCTCTCTGACCCAGGAATTACCTGTCTCCTCTCAACATTCATACAATGGAAGCTAGCTTGTTAGCAATCAAGTAGAGCAAAATCTCAGTCTTTCATAGGTCTTGACACTACCAGTAACTTTCTTCATGTAAAATATGCAAGAAAAATAGAAGAAAATTGATACCAGACCAAAGGCAAAGTCATTAATCTAAAGAAACCAAAACTGACAACAATGGAATGAAAAATAAAACTATTTTTGTTACTGAAAACAAGGTTCATCCATTTAGGTATGAAAACACACCTTTCTAAATAATTGCTGAGCCAAAGAAGAGATTAAAAAGTAATATAAGAAAATGTTACAGCAAAGTTATGTTCAAAAGTGAATTCATAAGCATAAATATTTTTTTAGGTATTGTGAAGAATGCAAACAAATTAAATGTTAGAAAAATCAAATGATTGATTTAAAATAAGAGAAGAACTAGGTAAAAGCATAATAAAAATTATAGAGATATATATTCAAATTTTTAAAAAATAGAATACAAGCAAATGTTTAATAACAATAATAGAAAATAGCAATTGAAGTTATAAGTGATAGACACACTATAACAGTACTTAAATACCAAATATAAAATACCAAGTTCTACCAAGAATATCAACAGTCTGGGGGCAAAGGGAGAGGGGGTGGGAGAGGAGTCGGGGGAGCCAAATATATGGTGATGGAAAGAGAATTGCACTGGGAGGTGAACACATAATGCAGCACATCGACTACGCGCTGTAGAATTCTACACCTGGGACCTATGTAATTCTAGTTAACCAATGTCACCCCAATATGTCTAACAATAAAAGAAAGAAAAGAATATCAATAGAAAAAAGCCAACATATCTCCAAGTGACTATAAATTTTTAAAATCATAAATAAATCTTAGAAATAGAACTTGACACTACATAAAAAAAGCATCACATACAAATTATTTCATGAATGTAAAAGAAGTCAATATTGCAAATCTATTATTACAATATTCAATTATTAGTTCAATTAAGAAAATCAGAATTTTTGAACAAGGCATTGGAAAAAATTTAAGGCACAATTATTGAAATCACAATTATTAGCAAAGAATATGCCATAAAAATGAATAAAAATAGTCATTATTATACTTTTCTAATCTTTAAACCCAAGGGAGACTGGTGTTAAATGTGGGCGATAAAAACGATGATGTCTAACATTCGTATTAGAAGGCTTTGGTCAATGATAGAAGACGTGAAATAGTTAAGAGATAAAATACAAGACATAAAGAACAGTGACGCATTTCAAAAAAATCTAAAATGATAGCCTATGGAAAATATACAAAATTATTTTATTTATTGCAAGAGAATATAGAAAAACCATAACATGCTCATATGCAGGGAATAGCAAATGTGGAAATAAAATTTCACTTATTATGGCTACAAAATATAAAATGTCAAGGATCTGTTTTAATAAACACACATTTAACATAAGAACACGTATTTTTAAAAGACATAAAGGACTTTCATGGAAAGACTAAATATTTCACAGATATTATAATAATTATTACCAAATTAATTGCTAGTTAATGCTATTTAAATAAAAATCTAATGTGATTTAGAGTAACTTAACAAAATAATACGAAACTTTTCCTGGAAGAATAATCAGGTGAGAATAACAAAGATTTTTTAAAAAGAACAGTAAGACGACAGGACACTAGGCTAGTAATTAATGGTGGGGTTGGAGGTGGAATTGAATCTTCACTTTGTACTTCTCATCACTAAAAATCTACAACAGACATGTAGTGTGTGCAAGAATTAAACCTCTGTTAATTTCAGCCACTGAATTTTAGGGAGTCCTCATTAGCCCAGCATAATTTAGCCCATCAAGACTGAAAATCATTCTCCAAGATATATTTTTCTAGTAAAGTTTAATGTTGACTCATAATATAAACGGAAATTTGACGTGATCTTAGGCAACCAGGGGGCTTCAGTGTCTTACGGAATGAGGTTGCAAAATCCTATTCTGCCAGTAGGTGTCGTGATCTACATAATGCAGTGCAGGCTAAAAAAGCCTGGGTTTAAGATTAAGTATGAGTTCGGTGCTGGAGACATGAAAGTAAGGTAAGTGTTCTGTTGCCCAGGAGGTAACTCCAAGGAATAACATATTTTTTCATTAGCTCTGTATTTTATAAGTTATACAGTTTTTAAATTTTTTGCATTGGTTTCCTTCAATGTAGAATTTTAAAAAATGGTTAGTGTCCATGTTTGTCACATTGAACTTCATCATTAGTACAAGATTATTCGAGTCATTGTGAAATCAGTGAAGTAATTTATGCACAGTATTCTAAAATTTTAGTACTGGTACTACACCCCCTTAACAATCATTTTTATTACACATAACCAGCCTAAAATTCTTTCTTCCAAACAGTGCCTTTGGGAAAATACAAACCTTCCAAGCCTTCCTGGTGTCCCTACTTGTCCTTTAGTCTTCTTTGTTCCACGCATGTTCATACTTAGGGCAAACACGTGCCAAGTAGCCAGTTTGGGTCTGTTACAACAAATGCAAAGCAATGATGGCAGAAACAAGGTGGACAGTTGCCATTCTGAGTGGTGTCCATAATAAAGAGCTTTGAAACTGCTTTCTGAAAGGAGACTCTACGTGGAGGCACATTCAGGATACAAACATAGCCTTCTATTTTAGAAACGTACATCCAGCCCTTGGGAAAACTTTCCAAAGACCACTGCTTTACACCAATTATCATCCACCACGTCTCTGAACAAGCAGCTGAGAAGTTGTTCCTTCTCTAATTAAGTTTTCCTTTTAACCTGATGTTTTTGTCTGAGAGTCTATTGGTTTTCCATGGTGATAGATGCCACGGAAACATTTATTTTTTGAACTAATTGGATGACTTCAGTTTGCAAGGCTGTCAGCTTGACAATTTTTACAAGTTTTAAGTTCAAGTGAAATAAAATTTCTAAAATTAAGGAGAAGTTCTACCAAACATAAAAACTAAATGATAAGTAGCTTTAAAGATTTGAAGAGTTTACTCTAAGCTATGAGCACCTCCTAATGGCTGGTTCAAAAAACGGCCACACCACACCCTTTTTAGGGATCAGATGTTTAAACAAAGCATAGAAAAAGTCAGCATGTGGATAACTGAGTATCCTTTTGTTCTTTCTTCCCCATGTACTCTCTCCCTACATTTTTTTTCTTACTTGTTTTTAAGATATTGTAAATTGACTGGGAAGACAGATTTTTAAAACTAGCATCAGTCACAGAGAGCTAAGAAATTATATTAGGTATAAATTTTGAATCAAAGGAAGGCAAAGTTGTAGAAATGTTCAGTGAAAAAAGACTATGGTCAAAAGCTAATATTTTTAAATAAAACTATAAGGTGGAAAAATGGTAATTAAGGTTACAAAATATTTTTGTGTTCAAAATTTTGCATAAAGATTTAAGAATTTGACTTCTGGAAAAAAATATCAATTATATTATTGGTTGTTTAATATAAATACAACATTTTAAAGGACCGAACCTGTTTTTTGCTCTTAGAGTGGACTTTTTTAAATGAAAAAATTTTAAAACAATAACTTTGGAAAACTAAAAATAGCATACTTTTTTTTACTTTAACTTTAATAATAATCAGATTTTGCTATATTGATGATAGGAGATGTTGTCTGTAACCTGAACTACTGGATTTATAGAGGAATGCAAAGAGATTTCTTAAAGGTGTACAGCATGCAAGTAACTAGATGGATTTTGTGATTCTTAAAAACAAACAAAAAAATATCAAGAAAAATAAACATGGACCATAGGGGACTGCCTTTAAGATTTTAGCCAGGGTCTTGGGTTAACTTTTCTAGGCTCTGCTGATCAAACTGAAGAATTTCCTGCTTATTCAGATCCAAGGCATCTGCTTTTCTTCAAGCAGGAGTTATATGAACCCATCGTTTATTCACAGCTAGCTTTTGCAAGCACGTGACATAGAAAATCTCATCAGAACCTTCAAGTATCAGTGCGTCCACTCACCACAGTTCTCCATCCTGCCAGCCTACGGGTTGCCCCATGGTTCTGTTTCTCAAGAACTCTACGGAGTCTGTACAGAGCTGCTCCAAAATCTGCCTGTCCTCTGTAGAGCTAAGGGTGAAAGAAAAAGATTTCGTGGCGTTGGTTTTATACTAATATTTTGTTCTCTCAGATAAGTTCTCCAATTTGGACACAATCTTTTAAACAGCCACCATTTTTTTAAGAGTAAGCATTTTCTTTATAATTAAAAAGGTTCTCTTTTTCCTTCTGTATGTTAGTGATTTTTTTGTTACTATTAAGTGGTAACCTACCCAATTTTACTGAAAGGTAAACTGGATAGTCTAAGCAAGAGAGGTACATTTCTTTAACTGATTTTCTGGAAATAAAACTCTGGCAAAATGGTGAATGATTTCTATGCATCTGTTAAATGAATGTTAATCTCCCTTTTAACTCCACATTTCAAATCATCATGTGTATAAAACCTTTACAAATTTTTATAAGGTGAAGTGATGGCACTCACATACAATATGACAAAATAAAAAAAAGGTTGAGGGTAATTACACTAAATGTATTAGTTACTGGGGTATTTCTATCTCATCTACTCCAAACTTTAGGCTTGGATTACCAATATTGTAAATTTGTATTTTATTATTGTATATTGGAAACATGAATTTATCTGTATTATATGGAAAAGTACTTCATATTGAATTGTTTCAGCTAGTGTGAATGCAAGTGAACACATTAGGGTGAACGTGTGATCATGGTTTGCTTCAACATACTGTGGTAAAACCTCAAAAAAATTTTTAATAACATATTATGTTGAGGAGAGAGCATTTAGAAGATTTTTTTCAAAACTGAAAACTATAGGGGTTAAAACAATGATTTGGGATTAGGCAATTTGTGGAGGGGACACTATTTCTCATAGAACATGAAGAATAAGGAGTCCTTCATTAACTTCAGGATGGGCTGAATTATAATGGTCATGAACATGGGCCTCAGTTGAGACTAATGTGTATCTCATCCTTGGGAAGGGATAGATAACCAACTCAGGGCAAAAAGTATCAGCAGTGATCTAGCTTTCAAAATGTCACTTAAGGCTCCTTCTTTCCTTTGTCAAGGAAAACGTCACAGATTAAATACGGACAAAAGTAAGGTGAAAGCACCAGCAGAGTATAGCTTGAGCCTGTCCCTGCCGGGGAGGTTCTTTATACACTTCTACAGGGCATAAATGAATCCCAGGAGACACATGGCCATGAAGCATCTGGTATAAGTCCGGGAGTAACAACCCATTCCATGTGAGTATGAGAGGGTAGTGGTTAAAAGACGTTCTGAGAAGAAGCTTCTTGAAAAAAAGTCTTAGAGACAGGCTCTAAAGTCATTTGACTCAAGCCAAGCTGAGGCAGGGTAGGGTGGCTTATTGAGTACTGGGAGGATTAAGTGAAATTCTAGAATGCATACTAAACATAACTTCAAGAAAGTATCTCACTAACATGAAAGACAGAGACAAAAATTAACACTGTAGGAAAAGTAACAGAAAGGAAAACCAAGATAGTGCCAAGAGCAGAAGAAAACTCTTAAAGAATATACGAAGCAGGGGTGGCTTCCCTGGGCCACAGTGGAAAAAGAGCTGTCTTGGGCCACACATAAAATATGCTTAATACTAACAATAGCTAATGAGCTAAAAAAAAAGTTGCAAAAAAATCTCATAATGTTTTAAGCGTTTGTGTTGGGCCACATTCAAAGCCATCTTGGGCCACAGGTTGGACATACCTGATGGAAAGAGGTAAAAGATGCAATCACATTCAGGAAACAAGAGCAAGTTTCTAGAAAAGGAACCATCAGAGAATAACCAAATAACTATCCTGTAGTTTGGCCACAGTCCATGTTCTGTCTACATCATTAGCCCCGACTCATTAGCGAGCAACCTAGGTATTTCACTCCTTCCCTTCCTCTGATGTCCAGTTGTATTCATTTAACCCTACCTTTGTTTGTCCCTTTCCTCATTGTCCTGATGACCATACTCCTTTAGGTAGTCTTCCCTCAATTGGAGACCTTCTTTTCCTAGTAAGCTTCAAAGAGTTTGAGATTTCACATGGTTTGGATAAATTAGTTTTGGAATGCAAATATATGTTTATTAATTGGCTGTCATAACAACTTTAGAAGTGAGAATATTCCCATCTCCTGAAAGCACATTTTTTAAAAACCTTTCTGAAGGAGGATTCAAAATAATAGACCTCCCAGAAACATAATGCTTATTTGTGATAATCACTCAGCTTTTCTGAGCTATGTAAAGAGTGAATCATAGTGACATATATTATAAATTCTGTAATAAGTGGGACTATTGTTGATTTTTTACACCCACTGTTTAAATAAAAATACTTGGACTGTGTATTTCCAGATAGTACTGTAATATAAGAAATCATCTATGAATCATATATGAATAATTGTAGTGTTTATGATGATTATTTAACTGAATATAATTTTCTCAAGTATCTATGCATGAACACGTGTTGCCAATGTAATGGAAAGATAAATAACCTTTGCTAGGTTATGACACCTTACCCAGTTGTTTACGTGGTGCTGCCGACATAAGCACACAATGGGAAGTTCTACCTTAATTGTCAGATTTGGCATACAATGACAGCTCCAATGGCCATTCCAGAAAAAGAGTTCCAAAACTGCTTTGAAGGTGGACTGGCATTGGTGCATAGCTTCCCAAGGGGAGTACTTCGAAGGTTGACTGTAGTGAAATTCAGCAATGAGGTATGTAGCACTTTTTCTCAGATGAGTTTGCAAAATTAATTGTCTGGCCATGTAGGTTATTTTCAAATTTGGTGCATAAGTGAAGAAAAAAAGAAAAGGACAAAGGTTTAATAAGCACTTGGTGGCTTTTAGGTTGTACCACATCATTAAGTGTGATTTGACTTTAGGAACCAAATAAGCATTTCTCTTGTATTGAATCTATGCCTTAAAGTTCCATGTATTTATCTAGAATTTCTCTCTAAAGAACTAAAAAGGCTTTACTGACATTATTTTCTTAGTCATCTTAGTATTTCTGTGAGGAAAAATTGGGTTATTTCTGTTCTATAGATAAAAAAAAACATGCAAATAAATTAAGTGGCATCTTTAAGATATTTAGCCAGTCGCAGTCCTGGGAAGAGAACACTGGTATCCTGAGCCTAAGAAAGACTATATCAACCACCTCAGCTTTCACTGGATGAAAGGATACAGGCCATATCAATTCAGATACTAAATATGTTTTACTATCCTCTAAACACTGACAGTTGTATTTTAGAACTTTCCAGAAGGCATATATTTGCTTTTAAAAAACACGAGGGCAAAAGTTCGGCATAACTAAATGTTGTCAAAGTCTTCAAATGATTTGTTTTATTTCCTGAAAATATGTTTATCTTGAGAAATAGGCCCTCTCACTTTTAAGTAACCCAAAATGCTGCTGTTGCCTCATAAATACTCATGCCTCTGGTGCAAAAGTAGATTTCTTGAATATCATGAAAATCTTATTTTCTCAGATACAGCTGATCTTTGGGCAGAACTCATGAAATCAACTATGAACACTAGACTCTGGGAAGACAGACATAAAATGGTTCAAGAAATGACAAAAGTCAGGATAACAGGAGAAAGGTTCTAAACAAAAATGAGCTTTAGTCTTGGTCTTACTATTATTAACTTATGAGATAATGCAAAATATAAATTAGTTTTCCTTTATAACATTAATACATTAATATTGACTGTATTGTGCCCTATGAATACTTTCATATTCTCAGATTTGTTTTTATGCATCTTATAAAGCCAGCAAATTTTTATTACTTTTGTCAGTGTGTCTTTACTCAGCTATTACTGTCTACATCAGCTATTTTGTGTTGTTCTGTAACATTTAAGTCTCCCAAATAAAACTCTGATAAAAAGTCTGTTTGTTTATTTGTTTTCATTGTAGACAGAAGTCAGGGAGTGAGAGAAGGAAGCATTCAATGAGATTTCTGAGTAACTTTGCCCCAAATCCTCAATGAAAATAAGCATGTTCATAAATATATAAATAAAATGTTAAGCCTCTACTCTGTTCCACTCTATTCACATCAGGCTTTGTTAAGAAATACTGGCATATTTTTCAGATTTTGAACATAAGAAAAAAGAGCATTAGAAATATTCAGAAACTCACCCTTGACTCATACTGGACCATATGTACTTCAAGTTACTTGGTTATTATTTTCCATGAAAACATTGTTTGATTTTCAAATACAAAGAAAGAAAGAAAGAGAGAGAGAGACAGACAGACAGACAGAGAGAAAGAGAAAGAGGAAAAGAGAAGAAGGAAAGGAAAAGAAAGAAAGGAAGGAAGAAAGGAAGAAAAATAAAGTAGTATCTCCAAACAAGAGTAGACTTTAAAAAAACTTATGATTTTCTTCTATTATTGGAAGACATCACCACTTCTCTGGTTGAGTTCCAGATGAATGGCTGGCTTGTGCTTAACAGCCATGTTGTACAAAAGATATGGATCTTAAAATGCCAGAATCACACTAAATACAGTGAGATGATCACACTGAGGAAGACACATGAGAACTGAGACAAGCAGAAAGAAAAGCAGTGATGTCTCCAATCTCACATCTACAGTAATCCCTGTTTATCTGCAGTTTTGATTCCTGAGGTTTCAGTTACTCATGGTCAGCCATGGTCTGAAAATATTAAATTGGGAATTCCAGAAATAAACAATTCATAAGTTTTAAATCGTCACCTGTTCTGAGTAGTGTGATGAAATCTTAAGCAGTCCCTCTCTGTCCTACCTGGGATGTGACTCATTCCTTTGTTGAGCTTATCCATGTTGTATATGCACCCAAACCATTCGTCAGTTAATAGTCAGATGAGTTATCAGATTGGTTATGAAAGAGAGAGAGAGAGAGAGAGAGAGAGAGAGACAGACAGACAGACAGACTCCATTCACATAATGCTTATTATAGTATATTGTTTTAATTTTTCTATTTTATTATTAGTTATTGTTGTTAATCTCTTACTGTGCCTAATTGATAAACTAAACTTTATCAGAGGTATGTATGTATAGGAAAAAAACAGTATATGCTGGGGTGCCCAAAAAATGTATACACATTTTAAGAGATGTTATCTATGTATTACTTTCCAAAGTTGAATTGAATTACACTAGCAATGTGTAGTATGATGTTTGGTCAAAAGATGGCATTAATTAAGTGAATGCTACCATCACCACGCGACAGGCAGAACACTCAAAGAAAATGGCAGAAGCACGGTTGTTGTTTGAGTAGCACAATACCATTTGCCAGGGCAATGGATAGGACAGTTATTTCCCCCACATTCTCCTGACTTAACACCCCTTGACTTCTACCTATGGGGCACCTTAAAGGATGTGGTGTACTGTAGTAAACCAGCTACACTGGCGTTATTTCAGAAAGAAATTGAAGCAGCATGCGCAGTGATACCAGTGGACACTTTGGGCAACGTTACTCAAGCAGTAGTTCACCGTAATCAGAAGTGTCTAGACACTGATGGTAACCATTTTTAGCACCTCTTGTAATTGCTGAAGTCAAATGTGACTTGTATTCATCTTTTCTTATTGGTATATATTCAATATTACAATTTTAATATAGTTTTTCTTTTTAAAAATCTGTATACTTTTTTTGGCACCATCTATATGTGTGTGCATGTGTGTGTGTATAGGGTTCGGTACTACCTCAGGTTTCAGGCATCCACTGGGGGTCCTGGAACATATCCTTAACGGATAAGGGCATGGGGACTACTGTACATTGAAGAACAAAACACCCGAGAGAAATAGTAGACAAATTCTTAGTGTCATTAAATTTTCTTTTTCTTTATTTTAAACCTCCCTTTAGTTCCATATACAGTTGACCCTTGAACAACTTGGAGGGTTGAGGCACTGACCCCTGCAGAGTTGAAAATCCATGTAACTTAAGTCTACTGCTGGTTCTTCTTATCCACAGACTCAATCAATCATGAATCCTAAACAGTATTTTCGATCTGGTAGAGAATCCATGATTGAGAAAGTGTGTTTTGGAATGCAAAAATACTGTGTTTCTATCTGTGGTTGGTTGAATTCATGGACTCAAAGGATGAACTATTTATTGAAAAGATCCATGTGTAAGTGGACCAGTACAGTTCAACTTCATGTTGTTCAAGGGTCAACTGTAGTTGAATTTTCTAAAGTTAAAAGGGATTCCCTAGAATCACATCAAGAGACTAGGTAAGAACCTCAATAGAGAACCTGTGTCCCAGTTGGTAGCTTTGTGCACCTCTTTAAGCCTTAGGTGTTCCTGTAAAATGAGGGGGTCACAAAGATCATGTTTAACCTCCATTTAGAAACTCTGATAACTCTGTGAAAGGTGTATTACCCATGGACCGTCAGCTTTAGTGCACTAACGTTAATTGGAGAAAAACTTGCAATGTGAAGGGCACATCTTATGCAAGAAGGGACAATCCTAGGTTGCCCTGGAGATTGGGAGAGAAGGAGGAAGAGTGGAAGAGGGTCTTTATTCAACATTTGGGAAGGACACTTAGCTGGGTGTCAGAAGTAAAAACAAGTGTGGTTCCTGCCTTAGAGCTCTGTGTGTGTGCATGTGTGTGTGTGTGTGTGTGTTTCACATTTCTTTCCAAAGTGAGAATCATTGTATACTCTCATATGATGTATTTGTATGTCTAAGAAAACACACCAGGACAAAAGGTTATTATGATTTACTTTGCAATAAATGTGTAAAAATGAATCATCATGGCATTACATACATACGAAAACTGGCCATGTGTGGAGATATCATGTATTCAGTCTGTCCACATGCTTTGTACACATATTCATTTGCAGACCATCTTGTAGTTAATTAGCATTAGCCCATAGGTCAGAAATTAAGGGATTAGGTTGATTTTTGGTTATGAGCTCAGCTTTAGTTTTTGTTGTTATTTTTCCTATCTTTCCCCTTCTTCCTCTACCACCTGGTTTTTGCTCTGGGTCACTGCCAAGCCCCCTGCAGCCCTGGAGCTCTTTAGGCTATGGAAAGTTAGTTGTCAGACTGGTAATGCTTTGAGCAGAGGATGATAATCTTAGTTTGCTCACCACATGCCCAGAGAAATGAATGGTCCTGTTAGATTATCTTAAGTGTGGTGCAATGGAGGTAAAGCTGTGTTGCGTGCCAAGGTCAACACTAAATACACTTTTATTATATCAAATGAATGCACAAAGCCTCCAATAACATGATTTTAGACTAGGCTATTCCTAGTCTAAAAGGCTAATGAGCAAAATTTGGCTGACCATGTGATCAGCTTAAACCTAAGCAAGATTCTAAAGCAATTTACAACCCTTGAAGAGTGAGAGGCATGTAAATTGAACCGAAAAAAAAAAGAAAAAAAAAGAAAAAAGAAAAAAGCAAATGCTTGCCTGTATGATCAAAACCTATTGGAATCAGAGAATTATTGACTGACAAAATCTGCATTCCAAAGCTGATTTTGAAGTTATAATAAGAGTTTAAATTATTAGAGGCATGATATCAGAAACTTAAGCCAATAATGCTAACAAGTAATAGTTACTCATGCTGTAGTCTGTTCTACTTTTAAATTGATGAGATTAGTAATAAACATCAATGGCTACTGCTGGGAGTGGTGATGATGATAAGGCCTTGGGTCCAGGATCACAGCTCTATTCTCAGGCATGGAGATGGGTTCTATAAATTCCACTTTGGAGTACAACATATCATATCCCCATATTGCTAATGAATGTTTTACTATCATTCATGACTCCTTGAAAATGGAACTTGTAAATATCCTTTTGCAAGAACTTTTATGTCGATTAAAAATAGTGTGACAATAATATCTAGCAAAGAAAGGAAGAGAAAGAACAAGCCAAGCCTTTGGTCTTTAAATTTAATTAACATGACCTTCCTTATTCTTTTGAAAAATGCCAGGAAAACTTTTTGAGTTTAAGAAATGGCATACAATATTATGTTTTAATTAAAAGTGAATAAGCTTCCCTATAACGATTTAATTTTTAAAAGCTTAGCCAGAAATAGTACATTATTAAAAGCTGCATCATTTATGTAAAAATAAATATTACTGGATATGTAGAGATTCACCAACTTCTTAAATGATCAGTATCCTGAAACTCTAATTCAAATAATGTTAACACTTCAGCTATCGAAAGCGGAAGGGTTATGTTCATTAACTGCATTTAAGTTCGACGACCTCCAGTGTTGAAACGCTTAGATAAAAACGGTATTTTTATTTACCTGTAAAACATGAAAAAAAGAAAAAACGGTTCTGAAAAAATTTATTACCTTGCCAAAATCAATTCCTCTTCACATCTCCCTCCATTCCACAAATACTTGTGACCCAAACTTGTAAAGCCTCTCACTTTTTGTGCCTCAAAAAGAAGAAAATAAAAATTCTTTACTTGATGCAAACTCTGAATCAGTCATTTCTGTGTTTCAGGTAATCCTGTTTTTACCGCGCATTCTGGCCTTTAGGTTGCTTCCCCCTTTATTTCCCTTTCTTTCGTTAGTTGGGGGTGATGTAGGGTGGAGGTCAAAGTCCCTGAAACATCTAAACAACGTGAACTGTACCCCTAACGAGTAGAAATAATAAATGGGATATTTCACGTGAAATACCACACTCTCAAATTCCCAGAGGAAACAAAAGAAAACAAAACAACACATAAACTTGTGCTATTTTCCTACATCCGCAAAGGTGAACGAGGAACGAGCACCAGAGAGAAGCCGCGACTTCCGCCCTGCGGGCCCGCAGGTGGCTCTCGGCAAGCGCCTCAGACAATGGCCAGATAGGATTTGCTTGGGTCGTTAGTTTGCTGTGTCTGCTCCGGCCCAGAAAAATAATCTCTCTCTAAAGAACGACAAAACAGAAAGAGAAGTGTGCGTAAGGGTACCAAGGAGGCATTATTCCCGGTTCTTAATCTGACTCCCCATTGCAGGCCAAAGAGAACCTGCCACCAATCAAGTTCCTCCGCAAGTTATTTTATTTCCCGCAGCCTCTCCACCTGCCGGGGCGGTGCTCCGCGCGCCCCAGGCTTCCCTCCGGCGACCCCCCGTGGGCTGCAGCAAATACGGGGCGCTCCGGCGGGGCGGGGACGGGCGACTGCTGTGAATCCGGCCGGTTACCGCCGCAGTTTAGTGGCTTCCGATTGGCCAGCAAGCGGGCGGGGAGGCACAACGGAGGAGGGAGGCGGAGGCGAGGGCGGGCGGCGGCAGCAGCGGGAGGGGAGCGGGCCGTGGAGCGGGGCAGCGCGTGCGGAGAGCGCGGGGAGAGCGGCGGCGGCGGTGGCAGTGGCTCGCCCTGGTGGCGCTCCCGGAGGCTGAGCCGAGTGGGCGGGCGGCGGCGGGGGGTGGGGCGGCGCGCGCAGTGAGCGGCGCGGGGCGAGGACTAGCAGGCGGGTGCAGGTTCGGCCGCGGAGGCAGCTTCGCGGGACATAGCAGCGGCGGTAGCGGCCACGCGGGCCCCTGACTTCAACCCCGCGTTGCCGCGGCGGCAGAACAGTCTCCAACTCGCTCGGGGACGGAAACCGGGAGCCGAGAAGCGGCCCTTAGCACCCACGCAGCGGAAGATCCGGGCGGCGGGACTGCTGCCCTTTGTGGGCGCAGCGCGCAAGACACGGAGCGCCCTCCCCGCGGCGCTCTTCGCCGCGTCTTCGTTGTGGCGAGCGGCCTTGGAGAGGGTGCCCGGAGGAAGCAAAACCACGAGCCCGAAACCTCACGTTGCGGAGCTCCTGTGGAGCGCTATCCGCTCCACTTCCACCTCCGCATCCTCCACCGGCCCAGGTCCCTGTCGCCGCCGCCTGCATCCCTCCCGGCTTCCGCTGCGCTTTGGGCCAGAGCAGAACCGCCTGCGCTGCCACCGCGGCCGCCTACACACACACACACACACACACACACACACACGCACACGCACACGCACGCCTGTCTTCTCCCCCGCCCCTTCACCAGCCCCTTGATCTCTCGGTCTGTTTTATTACTCCTGGTGCGAGTCCCGCGGACTCCGCGGCCCGCTATTTGTCATCAGCTCTCTTTCCATTGGCGGGGAGAGGAGAGCAGCGGAGAAGGGGGTGGGGTGGGGAGGGGAAGGGAAGGGGGTGGAAACTGCCTGGAGCCCTCTCTCCGCGCCGCTGTTGGTGCTGCTGCTGCTGCCGCCGCCTCCGGGTCCTCGCTCGGCCCCTCTCCGCCTCCATGTGCCGGATAGTGGGAGCGCTGCGGACCCTGCTGCCGCTGCTGGCGGCCCTGCTTCAGGTACGCGGCGGTCCCGGCGGGCCGGGCAGCCGGTGGGGTGGGGCGGGCGGCGCCGGGTCCCTTTGTTCCCCGAGCCGCTGCGGGGACGGGCTGCGCACCCGGGAAGGGAGGTGCCGCACCGCGCGGCCCGGAGCTGCGCAGACACCAGGCTCGGGCCGGTTGCTGGGGCAGGACCGCCGGGGCTGGCGGGTCTCCCACGTCTCTCTTGGCGAGTCCCTAAGAAGCCGATCGCAGGCCCCCTCTGCTCCTCCTTCGGGGTCGGCAGAGCACACGGGAGGTGTCTCTAGGCGGCAGAACGGTGAGGTAGGATAAGTAAACCGGTGGGTTTTGCAGTTTTCTACGCTTCTCGCCCCTTGCATTGCACTTTGCTCCAGTTTTGTTTGTTTGTTTATTTCTGTGGGGATGGGTCGCTAGTTTGCAGTAGCAATTCTTACTCTGGTGTCTTAGTTGTGGGACTTGCCTCCACCCCACCCCACCCAACCCTGGCACCCGTGCGCCTCCGGGTGCCAGAGGGCTCCACTGTTCTATTGTCTTTACCCCCAGCCCGGAGTTGCTTCCTGTTCTTGATCTCTTGCTCCCACAATTTGTTATGTCTGTCCCACCTGGAAAGAACGCCCCCTTACCTCTAGGAGTCAATGCGGGTCTGCGCCTCCGCACCTAGCCCCTGGCCCGCATGCCCCTTTATCTCTCCCAGAAGGGAGAAGTTCCGTTACTCCGCTATTATCCTCCCTCGGTCCGGCTGCCTCTGCCCTGCGTGCGCCCTGGGGGCGCCTTCACCAGGAGTCTCCGCACTTTTCATGCCTGCCGGATAATGCCAGCCAGCCTTTCATGGAATTGGTACTAGGAAGCTCCTCTGCTGCAGGAAGCACCTGCTCCAAGGCTGGTCGCAGGCTCCCTTGCCACTCCACGCCGCCGTTCCCCAGCCCGGCCGACTACCCAACTTTCCCGCGGCATCCGCTCGGAGGATGCTTCGAGGCCCCTCCCGACCTCCAGCTAGGTCCTGGGAAGAGACGCCAAGCGCCTCAGCCGCGACCTCGGGGAGGGGGCCTGGTGGGGGTCCTGAGTCTGTCCCTGCAGGCGGTGGGATCCCGAAGCGGCTACCGAAGAGGGGTGCGTTTGCCCTCACTACGGGCTAGGGCCTCCCGAAAAATCCTCCGGAGAGGCCCCTTGCGCACAGACGGCGGCTGCGGGTGGCCAGCCGGTGGCAGCTCGGAAAAGTGCGTGCGGGCGCGGCTCGAAAGTGCGGCTGCGCCGGGGGCGGCCGGGGCAGGGACAGATGGTGCGGATCACCCTCCTCTGTGGTCTTCACGGGGTAGGGCCTGGCGCGCTGCGGCCTGGGGGAACGGCGTTACGGGCACCAGGGGCGGGACGGGACGGGCGCCCTCGGTCTCTTAGGGTTTTCTCCTGCCGCCTGGCAAAGGGGTGTGGGCCGCGGCCGCGCCGAGCCCTGTCCATGGTGCGCGGTGGAGCGGCAGCTGGGCCCCGTCCGCTCTGCCCTCTCCCAGGGTCAGGTTCTCCCACTTTCCTACTCTCTGCCTCCCACTGGCTCTTTGACCGCCCGGATCCGTTGTTTCTTTTTTATTTCTTGGGTTTCTGCTTTTGTTCTTTTCATCTCCTGCTGGTCTTTCTCTCTCCCCTTCCCCCACCGGCCGGTGCGCCCTGCCTCTCTCCTCACTCTGGGCTTTCACAACTATTAGATTAGACATTTTTGGCCTCTGCCGTTTTGGGGAGTGGATGGAATTTCTTTTAACTTGGGGGAGGAGACCTGCCAGTCATTTGCTAACAAAAGTACCTCCTGTTATAAAACAGCCCTTTATTCTTGGAGTGCACACTCCTCATTCTTTCACCTCCTGTCAATTCATTTTTTTTTCTTTTAAAATGGGGTTTATTAAAGAGGTTAGGCTGAAAGGGAAGAGGAAAAATGTGTTACCTACAGCGTTTGAAGTTAAGGGGGGTGCAAAATAAACTCATATGAGTCCTGGGAACATCACACACACACACACACACACGTC
Source organism: Lyroderma lyra (assembly GCA_004026885.1). Taxonomy (NCBI): domain Eukaryota; kingdom Metazoa; phylum Chordata; class Mammalia; order Chiroptera; family Megadermatidae; genus Lyroderma; species Lyroderma lyra. The sequence continues at coordinate 99,337 of PVJL010002061.1, read as the reverse complement.
ATAGATTGAAAAATCTTGTAAAAACATTATTTTTTGGACATAATATCATAATATATCCTCAGAATGTGATGGTGTGTTCACTAACTTTTTGATCTGAAAGTAAGTTTTAACTGAATGCTGTGCAGTGGAGTTAGGACAGGAGACATTTATTTGATGGTCATTAATACCATGGCACTAAATGTGGTATCGATGGAGCAATTACATTTTCTTCTTGATGTCAGGTGTGGATTTTGTAAGTCTTTTACTTTTTTCCTTAAGTATTTTTAAAAATACCATTTATAAATGCCAAATACTATACTTACGTTTTCCATTGTAAGTTCTTTTCTCAGTTTCTTCTTGAGAAAGTTATGTTTACTTTTATAAACCTTCTGGAAAGAGGAGATTATAACTTTGTCATCAAGTTGTTTGGCAGTCTTCTAATTCATTGCTGCAAATCAAGCAATAACATTGAATGATTTGCAAGGTCATTAGGAGTGGAATCGGAGCAGTTTATGCAACATGAGTTTTAGGGTTACGTGCACCATGTGGATTGTACAACTGAGATTAGAAATGACTTGGTGCTAATGGTCTGCTTTACACACCAGAATAACAAAGATCTATCTGCAAGGTGAAAATGGCCCCTCTGCAGTCATCTGCTATTAAAATCTAGTTATTTGTGTGTGTGTGTGTGTGTGTGTGTGTGTGTGTGTGTGTGTGTTTTCGGACCATGCTAAAGAGCCAAGAGTTTCAGAAAAGAGAATGAATAGGTTATCAGTGTAGATACAAAGCAACCTCATTTTTCAGACCAGTGAAATAAGAATAATTGAATATTCAAAAGGACGTTATGCCTTTAATAGTTAAATGAAGTGAACCTTCTTTTACTTGGAACTCTTTTCACTTTGAGAGATTTTTATTAGTTTTGTTATTCTGTTACTTAGATTTACGTATTTAGTTAATTTTGCATATTGTGATCTTTAGTTTTAAGATTTTCTTTATTCCTCATTTTAATGCAGGATATTAACAATGTCCTTTTCATTAAAAAAAACAGGTAGAATTTTAGCATTAAATTTCACTGATCAAGGGATATGACAAAGTTATGACAGGCTTTCCTTTTAAATTATTCAGTGACTTTCAAATCTATGAATAGATTTATTGTCAGGGAAAGAAAATCAATTTTACTTTTACTATCTACCCAGTAATTAATAGATTAGAAACCTGTTTCATTTTTCCAGTTCACATTTTAATTGCATAACTCTATTGTTCTAATTTAAATACACTCGTATGTATTATGATGCATCAAGGACATCACCTTAATGTTCATAGATATTCTGGATTTATAGTCCTATCACATAGGTCCTGCTTTTAACCCTGGATGAGGACATATGAAAAAAAGATGCATAAACCATATATGATTTTTATCTGTATAAACTTTGCAGAGATTAATATTCAATACATGAAACCTATAAAAAGATGCTTTGTTTTAGGATGTGGAACATCTAGGAGGCAGTAATCACTTTTAAGTACAAAATATGTATATTTTAGTATTTATTTGATTTTCATGTGTATTTGTTACAAGTTTTTGTGAAAGTAAGGAGAATTACTATGGTGTTCACAGTTCATTTTACTTATTGGACATAGTTATGCATATCCTTGCCCTTTTCTTATCTTGTGGCCTGTGTTCATTCCTAATAGATGGTGCGTTGCAAACATGCTAGGTATGATTTGAAAAATAACAATTTGTATATCTTAAAATATTTTTAGAGGCATGTTTTAAAAAGATGATACAAGTATGTGTATCAAATTATACACATGTACATATATATATAAATACAAATAAATAATTTTAGGCCTCAATTGCAAGTTCAGAATTTACTTATAGTGTATACTTTTTGATTTTCATTCCTTTATTAAAAGTCCACTTTGACCTTCTTCTAAAACTTTGAACTGAGATTTTTAAAGAGGAAATTAAGTTCTTCTAGATAGTTTATTTTTTACATGTAGAGACTAAAGTTTTCTTGGAACAGATTATTTTAGTGTCAGTGTATTGTACCAAACTGTTCTTAATTTTCTTTTTCATTAAAAATCTTCAATTTTTAAATCTGTTGTGCCTCATTAAGCTTTAGGGTTATTAATCGGGAAATGTCAGGACTTAAAACAACAGTTAATCTTGCTTTAAAATGCCTTTAAAAAAATCTTAAGTAACTCAAATCCCCAAGAGTGATATTTTAAAGAAAAATCAGAACTGTTATTTAAGAAATGTAGTGTTTGTATATACACTCTCATTTTGCTCAGGTTAACATTATTCAAATTTGTTCTTTTGGCTCAAATACAAAAAGTAATCAAGTTTAAGTACTGCACAGAATTGTGGTGAATTTTATCAACCATATAAAACTATGATAGATTTGGAATGTGGATTTTGTCATTTGAGTAAGTATTTTATATCTGCCATTAGTACACCTTTTAGAAACCAAATATTTCCAAGTTAGGTTAAAAACTGTAAGTGAAACATAATTTGTACCAACAAATCAATACTTCATATTTCTGCTTTTTTTCTATTAAAACCTATTTTTGTTCTCATTTTCCAGCAAATTCTGTCAGTTAATTTGAGCAAATTCTAGTCTTTATGTATTTAACTAAATGTAGATAAATTTTTAAACAACCCTATTCATGCTTGGCAGATAAATGTTTTAGTAAAAGCTGTATCTTCTACATATATAAAGTGCTGGATTTAAAGTGGGCAGACAAAGGTACATTGAGGAGCTAAATGGGAATTTGGAGCAATTTGGAAATAAAGATTACAATTTGCGTTATAGTACAGATTTTAAAAGGAAAATTTGGGTTACACATAACTACTGATCAGTTTTTTATTTCTTGTTATTCTCTTCAGTGCTCAGTTCATTTCCTTGTCTGAGCTTTCAACTGTACTTACTGCACCCAACCCATATTAATGGGTTGCATACACACACTATGTATTTTAAGGACTGCTATGGATGTATGTGTCTCCTGCAACATTTATTTCAGTTTGGCATGAAGTGTCAATTGATAATTAATAACTCTATGTCATCCAAGGTGGTTTGGGCACCAAGGGTGTAATAACTTTGTTCTGCACAAATGAGCTGACCCTTACATAGGGTCAAGGCATTAGCTAGAGTCAAGGGCAGGAAATCTGGGGTTCTAATCTTGTCCAGATGTAGTTTACTCTCTTAAACACTCATGACCTCTTTTTTGTCCATAGTAAAATCTTGGACCTGTTTGGTTTAGTTGATCTCTAAGGGACTTTTCAGTTTGTGACTCTTGAAGCTTAATGACTTTGAATTTTAATCTGAAATGCAAGGATTTTCAGGTACTCATGTTGGTAGGATGTGATTTTAGGGTTATTAACAATAGTTTATCATATATGATATATAAGAAGTCCTCTGTATATTTTATATGGTTGAGTTTTAAACATTTTTTTTTCCATTGGCTATGCTGCTTTTACCACAAAAAGTAAACTTTCTTTGGGGGGAGGGGCAAGTTAGGATTTAAAAAAAGGGAAATGTAATACAATTAAGAATAAAAATTATTTTATTACTTTTATATTTTAAGTTTCTTTGAGAGAAGATACCCTCCATGAGAATCATCAAATTGAGTGATGTGCATAAGCATTAAACATACAGCTCTTTGACCTAGTAAGTTCTCCTCTAGTCATTTTTCTACAGATAAGTTTGTATTCATGATGTATGCATGTTGTATATACATGTAGATCTATAAAGATATGTATTTAGGCACTTTTTTTATAATTAGAAAAGATTGGAATAGTTGATCTCTGAAAATCCCATCAGTAGGAACTGATTTAACAAATTAAGGTGTAATGTGCCGTCTAATTTGAGAACCCCTATTGTGTAAAATAAAACATTTTAGTTCTAGTTCAGGGTCAAGAAAATGATTGCTAAACCACCCAATGTTTTTGTCAGTCTTGCACCTAGAAATGCTATAGGGAAAGATAGCCAAAATAATCAGTGAGATTTCAGAGCTTCTGAATGAAGAGAAAAACAAAGACCCATATAGAAGCTGCAACTGAAGAATAGACTGTTAGAGTAGAAATAAGATGAAGATGATCTTAAACTAACACTAGAATATCCTTAAGTTGTGTTGCGAACAACCTATAGTAGACTGAGCTGTAAGTAGTTTCAAAGGAAGACTGGCTAAATTAGTGAGTAGTTAAATAATAAGTTTCCATGTTGTAGCATGGAATGACCACACTGTACTGAGTTATCTGTCCCTGAGAAATTAAATTAGTTGGCTAAACCATTCTGATACTTCTTACATTCTCTTGGCTGATTGAATATTAGTTTTTCATCTGTTCTGATAGTGAAAGTGTAGTCTAAAATGGACCTTATTAGTATCTATAGAATTTGAGATACAAAAAAAATCAATTACTATAGAATGTTCTGGTCAGGCTTACTACCTAGATGAAGTAAACTATTTAACTTGGGTTTTTCCCAAGAAGCATTGGGAGAATTAGTTTTGTACGTAACTATAATATGGCATTCATATTAGAGTGACTTGGAAGGGTGCTTGATCCGTTATCTGTTCTTAACGTTTTCTTTTACAAAATATACCTAACTATAATAAAAATAAATAATGAATAATAGTGTACTTCTGTAGTTCAATGTATTATAATTTTTATATTGGTTTTTATGTTAATCAAAAAGTTTTACTGGACTATAATGTACTTATTTATAACTATATATTATAGTTTTAACTATTTCTAACTAAATATTGGTTTCTGTGTTAATTTTTTAAAAATTTACTTCATCATAATTTAAAACATTTATATCCAGATTCTCAATAATGCTCAGGTTTTTGGTTAGAAAGAGAAACACATCTTTTTTTTTTTCTTCTTCTTTTTTTCTTTTTGGTATGTGGGTAGCTCCCTGACTGGGAATCAAACCCAGGCTGCAGCACTGACAGCGCCAGCGCCAAAGCCTTAAGCCACTACACCATCAGGGAACTCCCTATATCCAGATTCTCACCCCTATCCCTCAATTTTGATATATTACTTAACATTTTAGTGGATTAAGGAAGTAGTAAAAAAAAGTTAAAGGAGCATAATTTGGAAATGGAAAAGTGAAGTGACTTTTTCTCTCATTATTAAAATAAATTGTGAGTTTGTTCAGTTTTTTCTGCTGCATTACATAGAGAACTTTTTGAGTACTGATTTCAGTAAGTGTTCTAAAATTGCCCTTCCAGTATTTTTGCACATATGCAGTTCTATGACATTTCACAATTTATTTTAAGTAATCGTCATTAGTTCATTGATAGAACTCTGAAGCACACATATGCCAGGGAAAAATCATTGAAATTTTTAGTTGCTGCTACCTCTTCAAATCTTTTATGAAAAACAATGTCTGCTAGTATTAAACCTTAAAATGAAATATTTTAAAATTCAGAGTGGGAGGCTAATATGTTATCCAATTAATTACTGCTGTAACCCAGGGAGATGGGTGGTTTTGTTCTCATTTTACAAATGATGCAACTTGAACTCAGACATTTTGTATATTTTGAGAATCCAGAGTCAAATGCTATCTGTCATGGTAGAGGTGAAGCTGATTGCAGAGCACATGGTTTTCTCTCTCTATCAGGCTGGACCTCAGATTTAAATATGGTGTTCAGGGAATGAATATCACATTAAAGAGCAGTGTCATTTCCTCTCCACAGAATTGATAAACTTTTTCTAAAAAGTAGTTAACTTTTGAGTTATAGTCTCTAATCTTGACCTTAAATATTTTGATTTACTTTGGCAGCTGAAGCCAAAAAGCTAGTAGTTGGTTAAGATTTTCACTCATTTTAGAAAGACAAAATTATTAGGGAAACGATTCAGAGTCAGTTTTATAATGTTCTTCACATTGTCTTGATCAACAAAAAAATAGAATTGCTCAAAAAGTAATGTTTTGTGTGTGAATCCTGGAACTTGAAATACTTCCTAAGAGCTTAGAGAAACTCTCAGGCTATGCATTTTTTTAAGCTGTTTTTTTCTTTTGTGTGAGAAGAAATTCAGGAGATTCTATTACTATGTTTTGAAATGTTTTATTGTTTAATGGCAACTTTCCCATGTTTATATAGTTCAAATTACTTTTTCTCCCACAAATGAAATTATTTGGCATTTTACAATATACTCGTGTATGTCCGCATCTCAAAAAGACCTCTACAAACAGGTTCCTGTGAATATTTTGGGGAGTGACTGAGTATAGACATTGATTTGTTTGCTGTTGAGAAAGCCTAGAACTATTTTGTTTGTAACTTGATCTACTTTTTGTGGTTGGATTCACTTGGCTAGACTGTAATCTCCAACAATATGTCTCTTAGTTGATTTGAGGACCTATTAAGTGAACCCTGAAATAAATTACTAAAACAATCATTGATTTTATTAAGTTTAAAGGGAATATAGTCCACTCTTTCTGATTGACATAAATATTTTTTATTAAATTTATTGGGGTGACATTGGTTAATAAAATTATGTAGGTTACAAGTGTATGACTCTATAATACATCATCTATATATTGCATTGTGTATTCACCACCCAAAGTCAAATCTCCTACCATCACCATTTGTTTTGACACCCTTTACTCTCTTTGACCTTTCCTCTCCCCCATTACCCTCTGGTAACTACTAAACTGTTGTATGGTTCTGTGAGTTTTTGCTTGCTTGTTTGTGTTATTCATTTGTTGCTTTCGATTTTATATTCCACATATGAGTGAAATCATATGGTTCTCAACTTTTTCTAAGTTATTTCCTTTCACATGATAATCTCATAATCTTTTCATGTTGTCGCAAATGGCAGTATTTCACCTTTTCTTATGGCTGAGTAATATTCCATTGTCTATATTACCACATTTTTTTTCCAGTTATCTATCTGAGGACACTCTGGTTGTTTCCAGTTTTTGGTCACTTTGAATAATGTTGCAGTGAACATAGGGGTACATAATATTTATCCTGATAATTGTTTTCAGATATGGGGGTTGATTCCCAGAAGAGGAATTGAGGGTTCATATGGTAATTCTAGTGTCAAAATCTTTAATAAACTGGAGACTATCACCACTTTAGTTTTGTTATTATTGTAATTGGTTAACATATTTCAAAGTCTGAAACTCATTCTTTATGGCTTTCTGGTCAGTAAACAATGAAAAATGTGTTTTGGGTAGCCATAATATTAACCTTTTGCAGCTTCTGTGGTACCCAGAATATAGAGTCTGTCTTGTGCCAAAATCTCCAAGAATGAGTTCTAATGTCCTGCTTCCTGTGTTATATTTCAGGGAATTCAGAATTTAAATTTTACACACACACACAAGTATGCACATAGAGTTTATAGGCACATCAAATGCATACAGGAGAGTGTATATATAAGCCTGCTGAATGTTCCTAAATTGAACATAACTACTGAGTCAGCAACCAAACAAGTCACAACATTACCGGCACTCCCAGGAGTACCCTTTTCCAATTTTAACCGTCTCCCAGTGGTAATTAGTTACTTGACTTCGAGAATTGTAGATCGCTTTCCTTATTCTCGTACTTAGGAAGTCATCCACACACTATATTCCCTTCTGTGTCTGGCATCTTCCACTCCACTTGTAAAATCGTCCATATTTTTGTGCCATATAGTTCTTAATAGAGACAACATTAAGAGAGAGACTCATTGACACTATAGAAATGTCTGGGAAGTTAAGTACATTGAAAACTGATTAAAGAAAACATTAAAGAAAAGAAAACATTAAAGAAAAGAAAACAGACCGACGGTTTCATTGCGTCTAACAGTAACTGGCATGTTTATGGTGTCAAGCAGGAAATGCCTTTTGTGCATTTTCCTACTTAGATAATCTTTTTCTGCGATTTTGATAATTTGGCAATATTGTTACATTCAAAAGCCAAGGACATTATCATAAGGAGGATGGAGGCAAAGAACTAAATGTCTCCGACTTGAAGTTTTCAAGCAGAAAGTTAAAGTGTTAACAGATTGAAGCTTTTCAGTGATACTTAATACCTTCTCTGGGATTTATAGTGATCGACTTTTCAATGAGGCCTTACTCAGATTTCTTTTTAATCTAAAAAAGGTTAAATGGAGGGGTTATAATGCTACAAACTATCAGTTTTTCCATCGGTATCTTTGGGTACGGTTGACCTTCTTTTGTGTTTGTGTCGATTTTTAAAATATCTGAGAAGGTGCTATGAAGGATGCCAAGATCATTCTTTCTAGAGCCCTCTTCTCTCAATTTATAATCATTGCTGAGTAGATCTAGATTCTAGGTGGAGGATTCTTTGCATAATGATGAATCAAATGCTAGAAGTAGTGGCACACCAAGGATTTGTTTACTTCAAGGCAGCTCTAATTTATTTATGTTCTTACACATGTGGGCTTCATTTTACAGTGTTTAAGAAGGTTCTACACTTTGTATGGCCTTAGCTTATTGATATAAAATTTGCATTTAATTCATTTCATTCATATATATATATATATATATATATATATATATATATATAGTTTTTCCAACATAAAAGTATTTGTTTATATACAGTGTGTTTTCAGCATTAAATTTTATTTACAGTTCTGGCTTTTCTGTTTGGTAACTAAGAACATTGGAGGAGAATATCATAACCATTGATTTAATGTACAAATTGATTTATAGTTAAGTACCTTGTAAATGAAACTGAGTTATCCCCATGATTTGGTTTATGGTCTTCCTTTATTTGAGGCTGTCTCAATGGAGCTGTGTTTAAAAGAGAGGATCATGGAGTATTTAAATGTAGATAACATTTGCAGATCATTTGTAATATTTTATGTCCTAAAATAAAAGCATTTTGGAAAACAATAAAGTGACTTTTTTTAGTATTCACATAAGTAGTCGATATGGTCAAGATTCTGATTCCTTAGTTTCCTAAGCCTTGGTTCTTCATAATTAAAATAAACAAATATTTAAAAAATATATAGTGTGTTTCTGGAATATTATTTTTTGGTAGCTGAGCCAAGATATAAATTGAGACTATTTACCTCTAAACACAGTCTTTTCAAACTTCATGACCTGTCACATTTTATTTATCTGTTTATAATTTCACATTTAGATATATTTAGGTAGAAGGTCGTGCTTTATCCCCTATCCAGATTTTATATACATAACACACATACACAGAATAACACATAGGTGACTGTCATTTGTCAAATGAAATTTCTATTTTTATGAACTGAAATGCTTTCCTTATTAAGTGTAACATTTCTGTACATTTTTAGATCGCATGATGTTTTTTTCACTCCAATTTTACTAACTTAGTTGCTTAGAGAGGCATTGTGCACAGTGGTTAGGAATGGGGACTCTGGAGCTAGATGACCAGCTTTGTGCCCTGGTTCTGACACTTGGTGTGTGAATTTGGACAACATATTTGACATCGTATCCCTCAGTAAGCCCATTTGTAAAGTAGGAGTAATAAATAGTATCAATCATAAGATTGTTATGAAGAATGAATGGGTTCAGAGATATATCACTTAGAAAAATGCTTTCATATAATAAACACATGTAAGATCTTTGAAGATTTTAGAGTATAGACATGCCCATTGTTTTATATAAACACAGAGATAATTTAATTATTTAAATAAGTTTGAGTACTTGATATGGATAAAGCTTTGTTCAGTGTTAGAGCAGGATGACTTGTAATGCTGCTATTAGTGTTTCTCAGACCACACTGGGAAGCCACATTTGAAGGACACATATTTCAACTTTCTTCCTTAAATTCTAAAAGATTCGAATGAGAAATTACAGGTAATCAAACGGGCTATTCTGGTGTCTTCTAGGTCTCGTCTCTTTTCTTCTGTGATTTAATTCTTTAGTGGCCTGGTATGGAAGTGTGCTCCCATTTTGTGTGTGTGTGTGTGTGTGTGTGAGTGTGTGTTTTCAGATCAGCTGGGAACTAGAATATGTTATTCAATCTCTGAATTCTTTTAATATGATGATGAGGAACCAATAGAGAGGAGAGGGTTGAGGGTTATGCTATATTGATTGATGCCAGCACAGAATCTACAAAAACAAAGTGAAGATAGATTAATTGTTCTTGTAAATGTTGATTTATTAATAATTAGATGTAGGAAATACTGCTTTTTAACTTAGTTTTTTATCCTAATAATAGCATACATCATTTTTGAGTAATTGCTATGTGCCAGGCAACATTAACTCATATAATCTGCAAAAAAAAAAATTATACCCATTTTACATATGAGAACATCAAAACACAAGTAGCCTAAACCAAGGTGTCCAAAGTTAGATTATTAAGTAATGGAACTAGGATTCAAACACCATCATCCTGATGTCAGATCCTGTTTTCTAGGTTTGATATTTATTAGAATGCAGGTAAAAATAATTAAGGCAATATTGACATCCACTTCTACCTTTTATATATGTATGAAATTCAACCTTTTAAAAACCTTTTCTGTTGCAAAATATGGTACATGTAGAGGAGTATATAAATCACATATGCACAACTTAAACACTAATTAAAGTATATAAAAATATGTCAGTGTAACTGCCAGCCAGGATAAGAAATAGAATATTGCCAATGTCTTTGAAGAAGCCACTAGAGTACTGTTCCTAATGCCCTCCTCCTAAATGTAACTACTATTTTTATGTTTCTAATAATTATTCCTTGCTTTTCTTTATAGTTTTACCATCTATGTATATATTCCATTATTCCATGTAGAAGACAGATATTATATGTATGTATGTATGTGTGTGTGTGTGTGTATATATATGTATATATTTTCAATGCATATACTCATATGTATAAATGTACCAGGCATACATGTATATGTATGTATATGTGTAGGTGTATGTATGTGGTTGGACAATTAATTTCATGAACTCATCCTAAAAAAGTGCTACATAGCTCGTTGCTGAATATCACTACGATCACCTTCAAAGTATAATACTCTCCTTGGGAAGCACTGAACAACCTGGTTATGACAGCTTACTGAGTTGTTTGTACAGTGCTGTCAATGTAAGCGCATGGTGGCAAGTTTGTGAATTTAATTGTCAGATTTTGGGTATGACGACAGCTCTGATGGCCATCCCAGAAAAAGAGTTCCAAAACTGTTTTGAAGAGTGGACTAGGCACTGGCATCGGTGCATAGCTTCCCAAGGGCAGTACTTCAAAAGTGACAGTAGTGATATTCAGAAATGAGGTATGTAGCACTTTTTCTAGGATGAGTTTGTGAAATTAATTTATGTGACCACATATATGTATAGTGTGTGTGTGTGTGTGTATATGTATATGTGTGTGTGTGTATGTATATGTGTGTGTGTGTGTGTGTGTGTGTGTATGTATATATATATATATATAGTGATTTGCTTCTTCTCAGCCTTATCTTTATTTCAATTGTACAGCTAGTTCATTTTCACTGCTCTAGGGCATCACATACTATGAATATGGTATAGTTTACTAATTCAGTTTATTGTTGACAGGCTATGTGTGTGGTCAGAATTTTGTTGCTATGAACGTTCCTATACCTGCCACTGGTGCATAAACACCAGGAATACTCTAGGGGGTGGGAGAGGAGGGGGGGAAGCTAAATATAAGGTGATGGAAAGAGAAGTCACATTAGGTGGTGAACTTATTATACATCAAGTTGACAATGCACTGTGGAATTGTATGCCTGAGACCTATGTAATCCTTGCTAACAGATGTCACCCCAATAAGTCTAACAATAAAAATGAATTAAAAAAAAATACTCTAGGGCTACATTTCCCAAACTTCAACTTGTATAATATACACCTGAAACACAGATTCCTGGCCCTACCCACCTGAGCTTCTGATTCAATATATCTGTTGGAGTCTGAGAATTTCCACATCTAGCAAGCTCCCAGGTCCTGGAATGGTGTTCTGCTCTGAGCTAGATACCAAGAAGTAGAATTGTAGAATTGCTAAATTGCAAGCTGTGAGCTTGTTCATCTTTACCAGCTAATAATGCAAGAGTGTTTCCAAACTGTACATACTTTTATTTCTCCATAATTTTGGTATACATGTTGTAGTCAAACTTTAGCATTTTTAGCAATCTGATGAACTGCATGATGGTACCTCTTTTTGGTTTCAATTTGCATTCTCCTGGTTACTAATGCAGGAGATACTGTTTTTATATGTGTTTTGGCCTTTTTGTCTTCCTTGAGGTGTCTGTATGAACCCTTGCCTATGGATGAAATTGGTAATTTTACTGAAGTTTCTGACTTGCCAGCTGCTTGCTTTTGCTGTTGGTTTCCCATGCCCTTTGCTTGATGTTTTTAGTCATGGCTTGTATGAATATGGTGTGTTTCCAGTGAACCTTCTTGAAGGCTGAATCATTTGATCAAACCTAATATTTGCTAAGTGCTCAGTATGTCCCAGACTAAGCACTTCACCTGCATTGTCTCATGTAATCCTCATATCAGCCCCCCTGAGATAGATAGGCATTTTATCATTATCCATTTCACAAAAGTCTGAACAAAGCCTGGTGTAAACCATTTACCCAAAGGCACACCCTCAGGAGGTGAGATGCAGTAGGAACAAGATCAGTCTGTCTATTCACGATTTTGAAGGATTGTACCCTGAAGGAGGATTTGGACTTTAGAATGGGGACTAAAAGGATCTCAGTTTCAGGGAGAAAACTTGGTTCTTAGAGTGGGAATATCTAACAGATTGAGCCAGAAGTAAAATAGGCTGCCATCGAAGCAGGCACTTTCTGTCACTGGCCACACAACCCCTAGGTGGTGATTTTAAGAGACGCAAGTGACGGATGATGAGGGGTTGACAGTTCTGTGAATTGCCCTGTTTTTCCTTACCTCATGCTGGCTTGGACCAGAAATGTAGTCACCCAGTAATCCAGAGGTACATGTGACTTTCTGTTCCCAGCTCATCGGATCCCCAAGCACTTGAAGAATTTGGTTGTCCACTTTTAGATCCTCAGCGTCAGTCATGCTAGTGGCTTGGTGGCCCTTGTGAACATATAGAATTTATTTGGCTTGGCTTCTTTTTGATCTTTTGTCTTTGGGTTTTGAGTATTCAGTAATATTGAGTCTTTGTAGGTAATTTTGGTGTCTTTGAAGGGACCTAATACATAGTGCCTCTGCTTCTTAGCCACCTAAGTTCTGGACAAATAAGAGAATCAGCAGATAGAGAACAAAATTACCACCTTTATTACTGATAAAGACAAGATTGGAAAATGTGGCTTAAGGTGTCAGATTTCAGGGTTAATTCCCCACTGCCCCTCACCTTCCACCTTGAACAATGCTGGATGAGGGCTGGTCTCCTGCCTGGGGATCCTGCCACTGTAAGTTCACCTGCAGCATAGCCGTGCTAGCACTGCGTGGCGGCTTGCTCCTAACGTCAGAGAGGTCATGGACGGCCTGCACTCTTAGGCCCAGATGTATCATCCAAACTTGCCAGAGATGTTGGCAGAGGTCAGGAGTGGTATTGCTGGTGTAGCTCCCTGTATGTGGAAGTAGGGAATAGGCTTCCACTAAACCTTCCCCAGGTTTTGGATTAACCATTGAGTTTGTATTCTTAACAATCAAGTGTGTGCTTATCCTGAAGCCTGGTGATCACCCTCAGAGGAGGAAATGGGCCTCTGTCATGTCACTCTTGCTCTCAACCTCATAAAGTCTTAGAAGTATAGCTTTACTTTTTACAGAGTCCTCAAACCTAATGGGGCATGCAAGTAGTCAGTCATACAGATGACAGTTAGAAAGCAAACCTAATCCTGATCCTGGAAGAGTTTTCCCAGGTGAAATTATGACCCCAGAGACTGTCTTTATGTGTCCCAAAGACCAAAGTAGAGAGCTGGTGACATTTAAGGGAAAGACTTGGAGTGGGCAGAAAAAAGCTTCCCTGGTTTAGCCTTTCCTGAATGCTAATGAGGCTAAGCCTCTTGCTATACTCCTTGACCTTTGAACTAAACAGAGTTCAAAGGGGAAATGAAGACCTAACAATATTGACTGTGTTGGATGAGAAAGAAAAGCATCTCAGAAAACATGGGGATTTCCACCATCGGACATTTCTGCACCTTGAACCGAACTGGCAGTATCTCAAATGCCAGCTTTTTGAGAGAAAACCAGAATGCTGAGATAGATCACCGCTTCCCCAGGTACATTACAAAAGTCCTAAATTTATCTCCCATTGGGAGCCTCTTCCTGATGGGTTTTTGTTCGTAACCAGCATGTTCAAACCTGCTTTGCTTTTCCCTGTGAGACACTTGAGACTGAACCATGATGTTGTTACCAGTGTGGGCTCTGGCGGGTGGGAGTCTGAGGGACACTCTTGGGAGCAAGTGTTTTCAGTCTTGTGCCACATTGGTTCTTTCATGCCACCTGCTCTGGGGTGGCTTTGGCTGAAGAAGCCCACCAGCAAGAGAGGAGTTCTCTTTGACTTGTAAAGCCCCGTCCAGGCCACGTGGTGGAGGCGGACCCTTGAGCCTGTAATCCAACTGTGAAAATCCAACATGTGCCCTTTGTTTCCTCTGAATACAGAGCAGAATTTGAGGCAGCCAGTCTGGGGCAGCTCTCACAAGCCTATCATTAATAATTTAAAGTGGGAACCTTGATAGAGCTCTTGCACTCACTGTCATTTAAAAATAGCAAGTATTGTTCTGCTTATTAGTCTTTAGGCAGTAGATGTTGAAATCACCCCACTTTTCTGTGCCTCAGCCATTTTCTGCTTACTTAGGCCTTGGGCCCATGGGGACCTCGGGAAGTGCTGACCTGCCTCAGACCTTTGCCAAAGCCAACCTACAGCAGTCTTCGTCCAAAAGAATTCACCATTTGGCCAAAATTACTGTGAGTCCTGTATCTTTGCTGAGGTCCTTGGCCTACAGCCTTTCCTGGGGTCCACTATCTTTGGTCCGGGCCCGACTTCTGTAAATAGCCACTTGCCTCGAGAATGACCACCAGAAGTTGTGGCCACACATTGAGATGGAAATAACCTGTGCTTTAGGAATTAAAGCCTCTTGATGTGAAAAAGCTACCTGTAAGAACCAGCCAATCTGGACAGTTTAGGACTGTGAACCACCAAGTTAAAGAACCTGCAGGGCCAGAGTAAAGCACCCTTTCTCCCTTGCCTGAAGTCCTGCTACCTCCTTCAATATTTTTTTTCCCCATTACTGGACTCCTTTTTTTTATTTCTCAAGGTCCCCATGTGTGTACACCAAAATGCCAAAGCCTCTGAAGGAATTCAATAAATAACATCTCTCCTCCCTGAGCCAAGTTCTAAACTGAGTGAAATACAAGCCAGAAGAGTCAAGAGTAGGGAAAGGAAAATAATTCTCAAGGTTCTGATAAGGGCTGGATTGGAGGGTGTGGCTTTTATCGGTGGGCATGTCTGTTGCTACTATGGAACCCCAGAATTCCATAGACATTTTCACTCAGTTGCAGGCAATGATGGACTTCTCCCTGCTCCCCCCAAATGCTGCAGAGGATCTGTGAACTCCCAGCATGGAAATGAAATCACCATGCTTGTTTTCTCTGAGCCTGTGACTCCTAGTAGAGGACAGAGGTGGGCACCAGCTGCCCAGATCGTTCTTTCTAATTCAGTCTTCAGATGAGTTCAGTCCATCCCTCCTCTCTCTAGGGCAGCAATTCACAAACTTCTTGGTGTTAAGGGCCGGCCCTTTTATGCTCTTAAAAATTATTGAGTGTCCCAATGAGCTTTTACAATGTGGGTAATATTTACTAATGTTAGCATATTAGAAATTAAACTGAGAAAATTATATAATACTTAATTTATTTTAAAATACTAAGCCAATTACATATGTAACAGAAATACCAATTTTTATAAATAACAATTATGTTTTCCAAAATTGAACATGAAGTAAGTGGGAAGCGTGGCATTGTGCTTTTATAGTTTTGTGGATCTCCTGGCTTAATTGAAGACAGTTGGTTTCCTGTATCTGCTTCAGCATTTACTGTGTTAAGGTATCACACATCCCATGGCCTCTGGAAATTTCCACCTTAACATCTGTGAGCGAGTGGGAGGGAAAAGCAGGAACATTAGATTATGAAAACAGTTTTACCTTTTCATATCTTCTGGAAGGATCTTGGGGACCCTTAGGGGTCCTCAGACCACAGTTTGAGAACTGTCATTCAGGGTATGAGTGATTGGTGGACTGGAAAGAGCTGGGAGTATTGCAGTTTGCAGAGTTCCTTCCACATGGAAAGAAGCTTCAAGAGGGGAAGAAGCATTCCCTCACCACCTATTGCACAGTGCAACTGTCCAAACACCAAACTTTAATCACTGATGCATGACAGCCATGGGTGGAAAAAATGTAGTTTTCCACCCCTGAGTTGAAACTGGAATTGATGATATTAGATCTGTATACCTCTGAGTTAGCGTGCAGGGCTTGTGGGTTTCCGTCTTTATTCTTTAACCTGTTGGAACACCACTGGACAAGGTGCTGTTTTAAGAACAAGTTCAGGAAAGACTTTGAACTCTGATGTTATTGACAGTGCCCTCTTTTCATTGCAGCACATTTCTGAAAGCTGTGCTGTGAACGCTCACTTACCACAAGAATAATGGTATAATTGGGTTGGGTTTATCTTATCAAGGGCTTAACATTAGCTATGTCATCACTGTGGCCAGCTACTCAAATTACATCAGAATTATGGGGACTGTACAGGTCTGTAACCGTTTTTAAAAAATGAAACTGTGCTTCAGGTTTTATGAAATGGGCCTAATTGGGCATAAATATAAGGCAGTCTGGACTATAGCAAATTTAGAGTTTGTAACAGACTGTTATCATTCCCTCATCAGTATCACCTACTGAAAGTTAGCGTAACACTGTACTTGCCATGATAGATATTTACTGATAATTTTCCACATGTACTTTTAGAAGAGTTTAGGATGGTGGTGGGGGTTTTGATACTGGTGACTTTAAAAACAAGATGTTAACAGACATTTGACCTGACGTCTTTTTCTCTCAAACTTTTTGCATAGTGAACAGAAACACTGAAATTATTTTATGAACATATATCACATATCATATGTGAGAATTATATTTAAATTCACAGTGGCAGCAGGTAAATTTATCACTTGGTCTTAATTTACACAGGACAGTTTCTGCCCTTAGCCTATTAGTGCATTTGGATGTTTCCAGACGTATTTTTTTGACGATCAAGTAGTGGTGAAGGGTGTTCCCCAAACACATTCAGTGCCGGTTTGAATACTATCTTTAAGTTGACTAGCTAAGTGACCCAGGGCCATAGTTTTTGCTTCCTTGCCTGCGAATAGCACTAATATTAGCACCTGCCTCGCAGAGTTGTGAGGATTGTTGGTGATATAATGTGTGGAAAGCATTGTATCCCAGTTCCTGGCACATGGTAATAAGCACTGAATAAATTTTAGCCATCACTGATATTCAGTGTATTTAGTCAAATAAATTCCTAGTCTGGTGCTAAGTACTGTACAATTTGATGACATTTTTAACATTGTACATAAACATGTTATAAACATGCACTCTCTGGGAAATGTAATGAGTTGATAGGACAGAAATCAACCCAAACCAGGATTGATGTCTCTACCAGAATTGCCTTAGACATGTCTGGAACTTTTAAGGGCAGTTTAATAGCAAAACTGCCTGAGCCACTATCTCATGACAGTGTTATACTTGTACAAACCAAGTCAATCTGCAGGTCTAGTATCGCTTTCCATGACATGGAACATCCAGGACTCTTGTTGATACACTCCGGTCTATCCTTTGCGTTTCCACTCCAGGAAGTGTTGGTACCCGGGAAGCCTGCTCTTACATGGGCTGAGGACAGAGAGGAGTGCACAGCTCTCCGTGGATTCCACCTGATATATGTTTGTATATGTTCCTAAGTGGTGATAAGGTCAGCTCCTGAGAAGTTGTCACTAAACTACATTTTGTGTGTAGAACTCAGATTTTTGTCCATCAAGCTGTTGTATTGTGGTGCCGTCTTCTAACTTGGAGTTCAACTTCAGCAGAGTTGTCAGATTCCTGAGCCAGTAACAGTGCTGTTATTTGACTATTTTCTTTGTGGTTGCTTTATTAGAAGAAATGAAAATTAGAAACGCAGGTATAATGATACTACAGTTATTCAAAGATTCACCGTAATAATACAAGCGAAACAAAGATGATAATCACTAAGTGGGTCACAGTGGACAGTGTGTGGCCTTCGCCAAGTATTCTTTGCACCTAAGCTAGTTAGATTGTATCATGAAGGCGTGAAAGAGTTAAAGAACCTGTTCAAAACATGGTGTTCTCCCTCTAGAACAGCACATGACAAAACAACAATAACAAAGTCCAGGGTTAAACTTCTGCACATTCCAAACATGTTTCCATAGATGTGAAATTCAAAGTGTCATAATTGCATGACTGACACAGAGAAAAATCTTTAAAGAGTGGAAGTAGCTGTTGAATAATCTTCTTAACATAGTCTCCAACATCATGGATGGAATGCTGTGAAATGTAGAGAATCTGGCAAATGTAATGGTATGATTATAAATTGGATTAAAAAATAAAAAAAGTAGTCATGTGGAGTTGGTCTTGAACAATTTCATTATTCTATTGCCATGTAACCTACTAACCACTTGAAATATCTTCATTAATTGTTTATATTTGCTTATATCATTTGGAAAAAATATCTGCATAATATAAATATTACCATAATTTTCCACATCCCTCTACCACCAATACCCACCCCCACCCCACAAATCACTTATTATGAAAGGAATTCCACTTGTTTTCCTAGTGCATGTTTGTGAATGAATTTTTGCTTTCTCTCACCTTCGTTTCTTTTCAGTACTGACTCAGATACTCAGGTAGCAAAGAGATGAAAGTCTCCACAACAAAACAACAATAATCATAATAATAGCTAACCCTTGTCTTGTGGTGAACCAGGAATTACTTTTTAGCCTTTTATATCCCAGCAATCCTATGAGACTGATACTATTATCATTTATATAGAGGAGGGAGCTGAGGCACTGCTGAAATATATAGCTTGTCAAGATTACACAGGTAGTAGGGAGTACAGATAGGATTTCAACTTAAGCAGGTTTGCTTCAGGGCCATTCCACCTGCCTTTATTTCCATAAGGAATAAGGGAACAAACATAAAGGAGAAGGCAGTGTTCAGTTTTGTTGTCTGTATTTGATAACCTACTTCCCAGTACTTTGTTAGTAGATTCTGACCGTATGTTATCTGGAAGGTAAAAAAAAAAAAAAAAAAGAGATCAATGCTTTGGGGAGGTCATCCAATTGATTAAATTTAAGATTTCATAATAACCAGCAGAGCCTGGGCTTTTGTTAGGAAGTCTTCAGAAAGAAGAGATTGTATTAGGTGTTTGGGCTGATATCAGATGGGAAATTTTTAGCCCATAATCATAAATGATCTTGAGTAGGAAGAAGATAGAGAAGCGCAGAGATTGAAGAATCCGTTGTGGCTTCCAGTGAATATTTAGGAGCTTGGATTTTGGAGTGACTTGTAGGAAATTGGAAAGCAGAGCCAGGGACCAAGGACAACTACAAAAAAAGAATCATGATAACGGGAACCTGAAAGAGTAGTGGAGTCAGGGCTTTAGCACTGACAGTATTGAGACTATGGAAAAATTTTAATGAGAACAAAAAGCGGTGTTGCTGTAAGTTCAGAACTGGAAGCGATAGACTAATACTAAGAGGCAGGCAGAACTCCTCAACTTCTATTACACTTCTGTTCGTTTTAGACAAGAAGGTCGATCTTTAGCCTGGGAAGAGTAGAGCAAATACTTGTAAGAGGAAATTGAAACTCAAGATAGGTGAGCTGATTGTGTGAGAGCGCGGAGCGGCACTAAATGAGTTCAGATCCTCTGGCCAGCATGAATTTTATCCTGACGGGCTGAGAGCACTTGCTGACTGCTTGTAATCTTTGCAGAATTGTGGAGAAGAGAATTACTAAAGGACTGGGAATGGAATAATGTCCCAATTAAAAGCAAAACCAAACCCAACCAAATCAAGGAGTGGTTTTCAAACAAAAGAATAACCCCATACTGACCTGGAACAAAATTCTCCAACCAGTAATTATGAAAGGATAAATTGCAATTTCAATTCTCAGATGTACACAATAACTAGGAAACAGTGTGGAATTGTTAAAAGCAGAAACAATAATTGCTTCTTTATTCGTTTTTGTTGTTGCTAAATTATTAGGCCTGAAAACTAGGGCAAAAGATAAGTATGTCAAATCTGGAGTTCAGAAAGTTTACAAAGATGGGGATAGGGGCTGGATGTGTGGCAACTTGTTAAATATACTGATTTATCCACCACATCTCTTGAGATTCTGTTTTAGTGAGTCTCAGGTTGGAATCTGGAATCTGTAATTTAGACAAATGTCCCAGATTACTTGCCATGCTGAGCAAGTTTGGGAACTAATGGGCGATACGACAGACATAGCACAAGTTGTATTCATGTTGTCATAATAGTATTAATACTACTATTACTAGTAACTAATGCATTGAACAACCAAGTGCCAGGCATTCTCATAAGTGCTTTACACATGACCTCATATAATCCTCAGACCCACCCTAAGAGTGGGTGCTATCCTTATTACACATTTTGTGCAGATGGGGAAACTGACTTCTCTGAGGTCTTCCAGATAGTAAGTGATGGGGTGGGATTCAAACTCAGGTTGTCAGGCATGCTGAAAATCTGTGCTCCAAACTACTCCACAGACTGCCCCTCAGGAGCCTGGCTTGGCTCCGGCGTCTGGGCCTGTGTCGTGTCCTGTCTTTAGTAT
This sequence comes from Lyroderma lyra, assembly GCA_004026885.1. Taxonomy (NCBI): domain Eukaryota; kingdom Metazoa; phylum Chordata; class Mammalia; order Chiroptera; family Megadermatidae; genus Lyroderma; species Lyroderma lyra. The sequence goes on along the minus strand of PVJL010002061.1, from coordinate 78,597 downwards.
CCAAATAGCATCTTCATGAAAATACTGGTGTGTCTCATTAGACTTTCTTGATACAGAAAGCCAGGAGGGATGACTAAATCTAGATGAAATGATTCATTTATTGCTATCAAATCATGTAGGGTTAAATGTAAATAGCTGCCCCTTGGGGCCCCCACTCAGCAGCGTAGATACTGGAAATCATGGCTTAACAGTTGCCTGGTAAAAAATATCAGGGTTGTTTGGGTTGACTACAAACTCAGTATAAATCAACAGAGCCTTTGTCCATGCTGCACCTCTTGCCTGAAACGAATGCTGTTTCCCACTTCCTCCTCCCTCTCCTGGCACATTTTTAATCCTCTTTAAAGACAGAGCCTAAATGTCACTTGAGCTATGGAGTCTTTGATTCCTACAAGCAGATTTATCATCCCATTCTTTCTGCTTCTTTAGCACTTAGTTGCTGATGTGATCATTTTGTGATTATCCTTCCTAGTTTGTGCCACCCACGGCCACAGTCACTCAGCTGGAGACGTGGGGAAGGGGTCATTTCCTCCCTCCCTCCTTCTGCTGTGAAGCCCTGTCCTCACTGAGCCCTGTCAGGTTTAACTGCCTGCATACTGACACAGTTTGCCCCGTGTCATTCCTGCAGCCCCTGCCTGCTTCGCGTCTGTGTCCTAACTTGTCTCCCAGCTGTCACTTGTCTCCCCCACCCCCACCTGCCTCCCCACATGCATATTTCCCACGAAGCATCAGAGAATTCTCTATCAAACATGATCTGCCTGTGCTGAAAATCCGTTCCCGGCTCCCCAAAGCCAATAGGATGACCCCAACCCCCTCCCCTAGCCATCTATGATCTAAACTCGTCTAACTCTAGCCTCAACTTTTGACTCCCTGCTTTACTTTTTGGACTCCAGTGACACTGAACTCATTGTAATTCCCCAGGCAGTATGCAGTTTCTTGCTGCCTTGTTCTGGCTCCGGCAGTGACCGTTTGGGATGGCTTTCCGCCACCCCCTCATCGCCTGGCTACTCCTGGGCTCTGCTTGGAAGGTCCCCAGATCCTGTCTGGGGCTCTCCTCATGCCCTCTGCATATCTCTTCTTCTCGGTCTCCACCTTCTATTGCAGTCACCTCTTTATTTTGCTCTCCCATTAAGCCTTGAACTTCTTCTGGACCATGTCTTGTTCTGTTTCCAGTGACAAATGGATACTCAGTACATGTTTCTTGCAAAAATTGTAATTATTTCTTGTACTTAGAATCTTGCCTCTTCGTGTTCCCAGATGTGAGGTCTTGGGTATTCAAATGAGAACCTATTTATTTGCTCACTTCTAAAATGTGGGTAATTTCACCCCACTTAGGGGTCTATTGTGAGAATTAAGATAGCTATGTTTATAAAACTTAACACACTATTCTAGGGATCTGCCAACTACAGTCCTGATGCCCGTTTTTGTATGACCGAGAGTGTCTTTCACACTTTTAAATTGCTTAAATCCTTTAAAAAATATCAAAAGAGAATATTTTTTGTCACTTGAAACTTAATTGAAATTCAAATTTCCGAATTCATAAAATTTTATTAGAATGAATAGCACCACCTTCATTCATTTTCAGTTATCTTCAACTGCTTTTGAACTTTTATCAGCAGAGTTGAATAGTTTCAGCAGAGATCCTATGACCTGCAGAGGCTCAAATATTTACCCTCTGCTCTTTTACAGAATATGTTTGCTGACCCCTGCATTATTCAAATATTAGGAAAATGCATGACTCACAACCTCAACCTTGCACCTAGGGGACTTTTTGAGGGGAAGATTCTTCTCTCTCACCTTTGAACTCCCGGCTTAGGCCTGGCAGAGTGATCAGTTAATGTTGGAGGAAGTCACCGGTGCTGGGATTTGGCTTTCTGAAAAGGAGAGAATGTTCCAATGAGAGTTTAATGAACTGTTTAAAGAGATATTGAACTTCCCAGTGCTGGAGGTTTCAAATGGTAGGTGGACACCCATTTATCATGGGTTGTTATAGAACAGGATTGTCTCATCCTTGATGCTGTTGACATTTTGAGCTAAATAATTCTATGTGTGGGGCCTTGTATGATGGTTGCGACCATCATAACCATCTAGTCATTGGAAACCAGAAGCATCCTTCTCAGTTTCGACAACCAAAAACGTGTCTAGATGTTCCCTGAGGGCCATGTCTATGCCTGATTGAGAACTACTGTTGAAGAACATTCAAGCATTAGCTGCGGGTTAGACTAAAGAACATTCATGTTGTCACCAGAGGCTTCATAAATGGAGTTGGCTTCTCTGAGTGGATCTCAGACCTAGTACCAGCCCCAGCCTTGGAGAGTTGCTGTGAACATTAAATGAGATAGCAATGCACCAGCATGGTGCTTGGCATGAAGTAGCCTGCAGTATTTCCAGTTTTAAGGTTGTATTCATTTCAGTGCTTCCTGTTTGTTTTCTTGAACATGGTAATTTTGTTATTTTTGGACTGAACGTTAAGAGGGGAAATTAACACTAAGTTAGTAGGGAGAAATATATGTTTAATACTTTTGTGGAGCTCATTTTTAAGAAAACACATTATAGGTTAATAACAGCATGTTATTCTGTGGATCCATTTTGTCACAGGGAAGAAGAATTTAAGAATGGTTCAGCTATTTAAAACAAATATGAAAATCTCAGAGTAATACATGACTCCCATGGGTTTTTAATATTGGGAACCAGTATTTGTTAGAGATGTGCTTTGCAAACATGGTTTCAGGAATTCTCACAGCCACTTTATGCAGATAGGTACTCATTTTTAAATGAGGAAAATAGCTGAGAGGTTGAGTAAAAGGTGGGCTGACCAGATGTCCCATTTGAAGCAAGACAGAAAACAACAGTACTGTCCCATTTCAAATGGTACATAAGGTCACCCTAGTCTCACTGGGCTAAATTCAAGGTGTCAGTGGGCTGATCATACCTACTGTTTCAAGCAGGACAGTACCATTGTTTTCTGTCCCATTGAAAACAGTACATCTGGTCAGCATAGTAAAGGGTAGCTTGTGGAGTAGGACAAAAGTTACCTTTTTTGAAATAAGGTAGAGACAGATGCTCAGAAATGAACATCCACAGTATTACTGATAGACTTGATGTGGCCTTGAGAAGACTTGATGTGGCCTTGAAATTCCATTCCTGTGAGTTTGTATGAGGAATATTTTCCTGTTTACTCCCCTACCTTAGGGCAGATCCACTTAAAAACCAGACATGAGTAGTAGATTTAAGGAAAAGGTTATGATGTATGGTGATGGATATTAACTAGACATATCATGATGACCACTTCACTATATATACACATAATCATTACCTTGTAGACCTGAAACTAATATAATGCAATATGTGAATTATATCTCAATTAAAAAATAATTATGTAGGATATGACAATTACATCTCAAAGTGAAAAAAAAAGGACTACAGTTTCCTCTAGGTTTTAGAGTTCATTGATCACTGGATGGGTCCCTATCCCAGATGCCCATGTTGGAATGCGACTGCTGTTTTTTCCATGCCTCCTGTGGTTTATCTCTAGCCTGCTGCTCCTGCCAGCTCTGTTCCCACCCACCCTACTGGGTTGGAACCCCGCCATTGCCTCCCTCTGTAGAAGCCTGCACTGGAGGTGAAGAGGCAGATCCCTTCCCCATTAGTGGACACTGACTTACAACATATTGGACCATTTTATAAGGTGAACCTGGTGAGTTCCCCTGATTTGGTTTGGTTAGCTAAAAACAAGAGCTGTCACTTACTGAGTGCTTGCGCTGTGCCAGGCCCAGAATAAGTGCCCAGATATTTAACAGCTGACAAGTGTCAAAATATTGTCCAGTGTCCCAGACTTAAGAGATGTTGGAAGCCCCGCTTTTTTCTTCTCACTTAGTTCCTAATATTTTGGAGTTTTTTATTATGAAATATGTAGAACCTACAGAATATATGTGGAATAATAGAATTTGCACCCATGTGCTTATGTACGTCTTTTCATTTTACCCTGTTTGCTTTAGGTCAGGGGTGTTCAATCGTTTGGCTTCCCTGGGGCACATTGGAAGAATTGTCTTGAGCCACACATGAAATACACTGACACTAACGATAGCTGATGAGCTAAAAGAGGGTCTGTGCATAATTTTCATAATGCTTTAAGAGAGTTTACGAATTTGTGTTGGACTGCATTCGAAGTCGTCCTGGGCTGCATGCAGACCGTGGGCCACAAGTTGGACAAGCTTGCTTTAGATTCTTGTTGAAAGAAATGAATTATTACAAATAAAATCAAAGCCTCCTCTATAATCCTTCCTGATGCCTTCCCTATCTTGTCTCCTCTTGGGTAGCCACTATCCTAAATTTGGTACTTATCATTACCTTAGACATTCCTACATTCTTACTACATATGTGTCAGCAACATTCATTCCATTATCTTTTATATTTAAAACTTATATATAAAAATGGAGTCATCAATCATGCTTTTTAAATTTTTTTTGTGAGATTCTTAGGGCAATGTGCTTGGAATGTTGCATAGGTTTCTGAATTTATTAAAAATAATAGTCATTCTTAGGTTGATTTATGATTAAATTTCTCTTTCAGTTTTACATGGAAGTTAAAGAAGCTGACATTTTGTTTGTTTTAAGATGTGACTCTGTGAATAAATGTAGCTCCAGAACTATTTCAATGCTGTTGAGTGTTCCTTTTTTTGGCTATGTGAAAATTTATTCGTCTATTCTCATAATGATGGGGATTTTGGTAGCGTCCAGGTCCTGCTGTTAATAACCATGCGGCAGTGTCGACTGGAACCCATGGGAGAGCTTTCCTAGGAATATACCTACCATGTAGAATATGCCCACATTCATCTTTACTAGAATTTTCCAAATTGCACCCCAGTGTGACTGTACCAGCTTCCACTAACACCTGTATAAGGGGGTTCGTTGGTCTGTATACTTGACTGGATACTGAAAATCCTTTCTTGCACAGAAGAAACTTAAAACTGTTTGCTAATTTGATGGTTGTGAACTAATATCTCACTGTTGCTGTTTTGAGATTAAATGTGGTGTGAGATTTAACAGAGTTCATATTTACTTTTTTCTTTATTTTCTCATACGTGAAAAGGAACAGAATATCAGATGAGAATTCACTTAGAATCCTAGATTAGTCTTGATTTTCGAGACTTTAGTATTTGTAAAACTTCACAGGCATAATCCAGGTTGTCCTTTCAGCTGTGAAGCTAGCACTGTATTGCTTCATTCAGACAACTGCTTTGAAGTCTTTCTATTTCTGAGGCTTCCCTTTCTCCTTCTTGGCAATTTCTGATTCTCCTCACGGTAGTGCAGACTGCTCCTCACGCTGGCCCAGCGGCTACTGAAATCCCTCCTTCCCACAGCCCCCCATCTGCTCTTCCTCCTGCTATACTTGGATCCCCATCAGTGCAGGGTAAAGTTTCCTATAATTAATGCAGATGCTTCACGAGTTCTACTGAGGCCTATTTGTCCTGTGATGATGTCGGTAGGGGTGAAAGAAGTAGTGAAACTACCTTGAAAGGATAGGTGGATAGCACTTGGGATGACTGATTCTCAAGCACACTTGGTAGTTAACTGTATATGTGATGATAGAGAAGATGGCGAGAGATAGTCCCATTCTAATTATTTAAGTATAAAAAGGAATCATAGTTGTACTAATATTTATTTACATTTTAACATACCCCTGCCCTTGAAAATTATATATACACATTATATATATTACACACACACATACACACACACACACACACACACACACACTTTGAATTGATTGGTTTTACTTGGTATAAAATACTCTTATCTTTGTATAAAGGAATGCTATTGATTTTTGTACATTGATTTTGTATCCTGCAACTTTACTATATTCGTTGATTGTTTCTAATAGTTTCCTGGTGGAATCTTTGGAATTTTTTATATAAAGGATCATGTCATCCGCAAATAGTGACAGTTTGACCTCTTCTTTCCCAATTTAATACTCTTACCTTGCAGTAAGTATATTGTAATTTTGTTTAACAATGGGATATATGAGTATATTAAAACAAATTTCGTAGTTAAAGAATGAGATGAAGATATAAAAAATGTACATACTGGAGCGAATACTTGTTTCTTGAAAAGTTAAGTCAGAGATGGTGATTCCTGGAGCCCGTAAACGACTTGGCTGTCCCCTCTTCCAGGTCTCCTTGCTACTTTCTCAGTCACAATGCCCATTTTGATGGAAATGTTCAGTCCTTAAAAGAACCTGGAATGTGTATTATTCAGATTTTATTGGAAAGACAAGTGGGATTTGTTTCTTTTACTTCAGTTATCAAAAAGATGAACCCTTTGCCCTCTGCATTCTAATTGTAACCATTCAAAAACAAAGGGGTTATTTGTACATGATAGCTGAAAGACTGAGGCTCTAGGCCAAGTGGAATGTTTCTCACTTGAAGGAGGTAGCAATCATTGCACACATTTTTTTTTCTTGTGTTGTAGGTATCTGTAGAGGCTTCTGGTGAAATCGCATTATGCAAGACTGGATTTCCTGAAGATGTTTACAGTGCAGTGTTATCGCAAGATGTACATGAAGGACAGCCTCTTCTCAATGGTACTGTCTCAAAAGATATATTTGTACAAACAGTGTCTGTGCTCTTAAAACAAATTAACCATTAAAAAGTCTCTAAATCAACTCCACTGTATCACAAGTATGGATTTTTCACAATCACTATGATGAGATTATAGAGACCTTATTTTATGATTACAGAAGGCTCCCAATCTCTTTAAAACTTCAGGTTTCTTCCATTTTTTAATTTACAGTGGGAATTATCGCACAACTAATTTTTATAATTTTTCTGTGTATATTTTACTTACTTTGAAGAGTATTTGCCAGACATCTGATTCCGATGGTTTTAAAAACTATTTGCAGGAAAAATCCACTTAGTATTTTGAATTAAAGAAATTACTGTAATATTATATTTGACAAAACATGTCAAACTTTAGTATTTAGGTAAATTATAATGAACAGATTTAGCAGGTAAAGTTGGAGGCAGGAGCACAAAATTTGTATTTTTGTTATGACATTGTTTATAGAAATTACTAGATAGCTAATTTGGTTGTAGCATATGTGAATTTCAAATATAGACTCAGCTCCTATTTACATATGGATCAAGTTCATTATAGTTATCATATGAAAACTCTTGCCAGTAAGTCTAGATAAAATCTGAAATAAAACTTGATTATCAAAAGCAAAATTGAAAGCCCCTCTAATTTTACCTCTAATTAAAATCAAACAAAATGTTTGTTAGTAGTATTTTCATGGACTTATTTATCATTTTAAGAAATGTCAATGAAATGTGAAAGCAAGAAGAATTGATTAGTAAGTTGTATTTAAATTCTAATTCCCCACAAATTGTGCATATCTTTGAGGTTATTTTAGAGAGCTGCTTTTAGAAAATTGGTGCAACCTCAACTAATTAATTTACACAGGGCTCTACTACATAGCCTTAATGGAAGCGTGTCTGCAGCACTGACAAACCTTAGTAGTACAATACTTAAGAATACAATAGATTGGACTTTGAAGTGTAAATGGCCTCTTAGCTTCTAAGGTTCTTTGGTTCAGGTTTATTTTCATTTCTATTCTAATTGTGATAGAAATGACACCTATGTGATCTTTCTGAAGCTGATTTTTTTAAAAGACATTTTCCTGTCCCTGCCTCATTACAGGGTATTTTAATGAGTAAATTTTAAATCAGTCTGTCTCAACACTGAATTGCTATCTCATCTAGTGGATAATGATTGACAGGATAGAAGTTTAACTCAAATAATTTTGTTTGACTTAATGTAAGTCTTGGAGTTCTTCTGCACATGTGTCATTTTCTTTAAATGTATGAATTATTATGTGACTTCCTAAGGCCTGTGTGATCTGTAAATATTATCTGAATACTGAAAAAATTATATTGATAGAATAATTCAGATAGTTAACAAATGTCAGTGGAATTTGTTGAATACTTGAAATTTAATTTTTAGATTCATTTTTTTAATGGATAATTCCTTCTCCTAATCTCTTTTCCTGAAAGCTTTTAATTTATTGATAGGAAATAAACATATGGTCTGTCTCTAGAGACCATTGATTTAAGATTAAATACATTGGCATGTTAAATAGTTTTGAAAATGAAAGCTTGTTTTCTAATTATTAGGTAATACCGGTGGCAGTGCCAGTGTCTTTTTACTACAATCTAGACATTGAGAATTTTGCTAGAGTTCTAAGTGTGAAAGATTAAAAATACTTGTGACTTTGTGGTCTGTTCATCCCTGAGAGAAGTGTATATGACATCTCTGGTAGAATTTCTATGTTTTGGGCAGGCCCTGTTGTTACCATTTTTACTTTTAGCCTTAAAAATAACTGTTTCTGTGATAATACATAATTACTTTTTTCTATTGGTGCAATATGTTAGAGGACACCAGCATCTTAAAGCTTACAGCATAAAATTCAAAGTATTGCCTTGTAGAAAAATTTCTTTTGGACGATGGTTACTTAGAAGATTTTTAGATTTTTATATTTTATATATTTTTTGGAGTTTTTAGTGGGGTGATAATCCAAAGGTGTATCTACACAGTGAACCCCATTACCATGCCATAATTATGTTCATGAATTCTGTGGCCTACAGTAAGTCCATTCACCTTATATAAATGGTAAAGCTGAAAGGCATCTACTGTGGGCCAGCCAGAGTGATCATCACTTTTGCCATGGTTTTGTGACTTTTACTGTTTAAAGAAAGAAGTAATTGTACATAAGAAATATGTAGCTATTTTCAAGGCATTTGCTGCATGACAAGTTCTATGTAAAGTGTGACTTTCCAGTCAAGAGTTATGTTGAAGTTATAACTGATGCTTCCTTTAATTTCCCGTTGATGACAGCTGGGGAGAGGACAGTGGTCTAGCAGTGTGTGGGGTATGGTTTCCTAGGATACATTTCTGGTACACTGGACCTTTTATAAAAGTTTAGCATTTTGGTTTATCGATGCCATGAATGCTGATTATTTTTCAAACAATTCAATAACAAAATGTTTGGGAAGGTGCTTGAAAACATTTCAGCGTTAGATAGAGACGTGAGGCAGCATTACTGATGTTAGAAAAGCTGTGAAGAAGCTTGAGTTCAGAGAGCATTCTGTTCTCCCAGTCCTTTTATTTTCTGCTGTTGTAATGACTGTTATAGAAAGACTGGACCCAGTGAACTCTGTCTTTCCCGTTTCTCCTCTGGTTTTCATCAATATGTGTTTTTGTTGTTGCTTTTTTGTTTTTGGTTTTTTTTTTGTAAAATCATAAAGAAAACATGTATTTTGTGATTAACCTTTACATTGCATGTTATATCATGTTGAATACCTCTACTCTTTGAAAGTAGTTCAGTATTTAAAAAATGGCTGTACAGTCCTGTGTTCCATTTCGTTAGCAAAACCAAATTTTGCTTAACTGTGCCTCTATTTTTGTACTTACAGGTTGTTTCTAATTTTTCTCTCTTACATATAGTGCTGCTATGGAGATCCTTTTTTAGAGAACTTTGGTTCTTTGTTAGAGATATTTTCTTTAGGGATTTGTGTTCAAAAGTAGAATTACTAGACCAAAAGGAGTGTTGAGTCTGGGTATTTTTTTTTCATTTTTGTATGCCTCTTTACAGGGTTAAAAAGTATGTGTGTTCTTTTCTACATCTCCAACCATTTAATTTTATACTGTTTGTCATTTCCCCATTTCCCTTAAGGTGAAAACCATTCCTTTTTTATCCTGTGGTATTTTTCTGTGATTGCCTTTGAAGTTAAGATCATTTTAAAGCATTTATTGCCATCCCCTTATTTTACAGATCAGTAAATTGGAGCTCACAGAGATTATAGGCTTTTCTCATGTTTCTACCATTCTTCAGATTGTTAGCTACAATCTGGAATTAGAACCCAGGTTCCCTGGTTCCTAATTTAGTTTCAGTAATGGTGATGATAAAAACTCACTATGGTATACATAATGTAGGGAAGAGTGGGGCATAATGGGAGCTACCCTAACAGTCCACATGTCTTGTGACAAGTTTTTCTAGAGCTGGTCTTCTTTATGCCCCACTTTACACTCTGACTTGTGTGTTACTAGACATATTTGGGAAGTGGTGACTCTAAAGCAGTCAAACCCCCCTATAATGAGAGAGTATGTTTCAGTTATTCTCACCATTAGTATTTTGTGCATATCTGTTTATAAGCAGAAAAACATAGGGCCTTGGAAAGGAATATTTAGTCCTTAATATTTAACTTACGCTCCACTGAGCTAAAAAAATCTCTTTGTGGTAGCACATTACTTGAAAATAAAATAACTGCAATCATAAATTTTCATTCTGTCACCAGCAGTGTCTCTGACACTGTGAAATAACCACCACACTGTGACATTGCAGAGGATATAGGCTGTTTTTAGTGTGGATGTCAAGAGTGATTTTCCCGTATGTTTTGCTTGGTGGTCTGCGTGCTTAGACATTTCACTAAGTAAATTCCTCCAACTCTGGTCCACATAAATAGCAACCTACAATTACCAAGAATATTTTCAGTAATCCATTCATACGCACCAACTCTGGGCAGTGCTTGATGATTATTTTCAACTAGATGGAATTTTATTTAGATTAGTTTACTTACTGATTGAGGCTTGTCAGCAATAACATGCTTTGAGGAAGCTGTGACATAGTATCTTTAGATAACAGTACTGAAATGATTTTTATTAGTTTAGTAGGACTATACAACTTCACTAATTTTTAAAATAATATGAGAATTTTTGTATGATGTGTATTTCTGAAATGAGTAGCTATGTATATTTTAGGCAGTTTTGCTGTATTTGAGGCTTATATTAATTTCTTACAAAACCTTGGTTTTTCTTTTAATCTTTTTTATTTCAATAAATCTTTTGATTATTGAATATGTAAATGTTTTAAAATATTTGAAAGGTAGGTTTATAAACATCCTTTTTATAAAGTTGGCCAACCACTTGCAATTTATTGATTTCCAATTAATTGTGGGAAAAGACACTAAGTACTGAAATAATTCTCTTGTATATTATTGATCAGTTCTAAGGAGTAGCTTTTTGTGAGAGAACTTTTTACTTGCCGCATTTTTTTAAGAGCAACTAAGTAGATAAGAAAATCAACCTAAGAACTAAGAAATTTTATTCTTGTTTTCATTGTGATCATTTAGGATTTATTTAATACTTGGAATTTCTTACCTGCCTTTTGATATATTTTATGTCCAGCTTTTTCAATGGAGTTCTCCAAACAAATTTGGCCAGTTTGGGCGGTCCCTTTTTTAAAAGTCCTGTTGCAGTCATTCATAATTTGAGTAGCTGAGGTCTGTTCTCTCACAAACTAGAAACCAAATTTGTGTTAAAAAAATGTAAGTCACAGTTCACATATGAAAACATTAGTAAGCAGACACCTGAATAGCTTAAAATCTATCTTTCTAGGATCAGAGAGACCCTTTTTCCGTGTGTTTAAGCCCTCTAGTAAGCATCTAGTAGGGGGCAGAAAATAAACTCAATAAATAAGTACAATTTACTGTATGTTAGATCATATATGTGCTATGGAGAAAAATAAAGCAGAGAAGGGAAATAGGGAGAATGTGTGTTTGCAGTTTACACAGGGTGAGCTGGGGGAGTGGTATGGTGTAGGAGACATTTGAAGAAGAACTGACATCAGAGAGGAACATTTACAGTAGGGCACACAGCAAGTGCAAGGGCCCTGAGGCAGCAGTGTGTCTGAAATGTTGCAGGAGCAGCAAAGAGCCTTGTATGACCAGAGTGGAGAAAGGAAGGGGCAAAGTTGTAGGGGATGAAGTCACATGAGACTAGAGCAGAACAAGCCACAAGGTGTGGTACCTTGTACGACTGTGGCTTTGACTTGGAGAAGGAATACAGGTATTGGAGGGCTTTTTGCAGAGGAAAGATTTTGCTGACAAAGTTGTATCATTCTGGCTGTTGCGTTGAGAGGATAAGAAGAGAACAGATAGGACGCTAGTGATGATAGCGTAGGTGAGAGAAGAGGTAGCTTGGGCCAAGGCGATAGCAGTAGAAGGTAGGCAAAGGAGTTGGATTCTGAATATTAAAGAAAGCAATTCATTGAAGTGAAATGCACATAACATAAAATTAACAATTTTAAAGTGAACTGCTCAGTGGAATTCAGTACATTTTAATATTTTGCAAACTTAAGTCCACTTACAAATGATTTTCATCACTTATCCATTAAGTGTTTTTGCCCGAATCCTCTCTCTTCCTGTCTTACAAACCTTTTGTGTCTGGTTTCTTCCACTTAGCGTAATGTTTTGGAGGTTCAGTCACATTGTAGCATGTATCAGTACTTCATTCCTTTTTATGGCTAAATAGTATTTCATCGTATGTATGTATATAGTTTACAGTTTGAAAACTATTTGTTTACCAATTCATTATCCAGTTGATGGACATTTGGGATGTTTTCACCTTTTAGCTATTGCAGATAGTGCTGACATGAACGTGTATGTACATATACTTTTTTAAGTACCTTTTTTCAGTTCTTTGGGTTATATCCCTGGGAGTGGAATTAAAGGGTCATATGGTAATTCTATGTTTAACTTTTTGAAGAACCGTCAAACTGTTTTCCACAGCATTTGAACCATTTTAAATTTCAACTAATAATAAACAAGGATTCCAATTTCTCTACATCTTCCCAAATGTACTACTCTTCATTTATTTGATTATAGACAAGTTAATGGGCATCAAGTGGTACCTCTTTGTGATTCTGATTTGCATTTCCCTAATGACTAATGATGCTGCATATTTTGTCACATGTATCATTTGTACATCTTCTTTGGAGAAATGTCAAGTCCTTTACACATTTTAAAATTGGATTGTTTTTTATTTGGGAGTTGTAAGAGCTTATAATTATTCTGGATACTGGACACTTATCAGATATATAATTTGCAAATACTTTCTCCTATTTTCTAAGTTGTCTTTTCATATTTTTGATGATGTCCTTTTAGGCACAAAAGTTTCTGCCTTTCGTAAAATCCAGTTTATGTGTTTTTTTCTCTTGTTGTTCTTGCTTTTGGTGTCATGTCTAGGAATCCATTGCACAATCCAAGGTCATAGATATTTACCCCTGTGTTTAAGGTTTTTGCTGTTATGTTTTGGTCACTAACCCATTTTGAGTTAATTTTTGTGTGTGGTGTGAGATAGAAGTCCAGCTTTATTATGTGACTGTGTTTTGAAAACAGAGTTGACAGGATTTAGTGAATGGGTGGTGAGAAAAAAGGAGTCAAGGATGACTCCGTATATTTTGTCTGAACATTGGGAAGCATGTTAGCCACTGACCGTGATGGGGAAGCTCTGGAATTTGGTTTGAATCTGTAGAGGCGAATATCAGAGATATCCAGAGAACATTTAAATACGGTTTTGGGGTTCAGTGGAGTGTGCAGAGTTGCAGAGTGGGTAGTGCTAAGCATATAAACAGTAAGTAGAGCCATGACCCAGAGTAAAATCACTAAGGAACTGAGTCTGAGGAGGAGAAAACTGAAGAAAGAAAAGAAATGGTTCCAAATTGGGCCTTTGAACAATCCGCTGTTAGGAAATCAGGATTAAGAGGTAGATTGGAGACTGAAAAAAGAGTCATCAGGGAGGTAGGAGAAAACTCAGTGGGGTGTGATGTCTTCAAAGGCCAGAGAGGGAGTGTTTCAGAAGGAGGGGGAAGAATTGATCATCTGTGCCAAATGCTACTGAAGGGTCGCTCCAATGAAAACGGAGAATTCACCATGTATTTTGCACCGTGAAGGTAACGGATGTCTTTGGTGTAGGTGTCGTCAGCATTCAGGTGGAGGAAGGAAGCTGGAAACAGACTGAATTTTTTTCTTTAAAAGGAAGAAGAGCAATTGGGTGGTAATTACTGAAGGAAGTGGGATCAACCGCAGATATTTCTTAAAGATGGGAGTAACATGTTTGCATGATGATGGCAAAGAATCAGTCAGGAGGGAAAAGGCAATGGTGCAGGAGAGAAGAGATGATTGCTAGGACAACAGCATGGAGTAGACTAGAGAAATGAGATTAAGCAGAACTCAGAAATCTGTTTTTATGACAAGCTCAATAGATGTTTCTATGTACCTGCGTTTGGGAACCACTCTAACACATTTTGTTGAGTCATTCCTCAAATGGTTTAAAATCCTTCATTTCAGCTTGGTGATTTTGTCAGCGGAAGGTTTGCTCGGCAGAAATGGCAGATAGGATAAAAATGAAACCCTTGTGGTGCTCGATGATGTAAACCGTGTTTTCATTGCTGTAGCATCCTTAACAGATGGTTATCCAGTTTCTGCAAGAATCCCACTGCCACTTGCTCCCCCCAGTGAGGAGGAGATCACCCTCTTACAAAGTCTGCTCCATCCTTGAAAAGCTCTAACTGTTAAAAAGTAGTTTCCTTAAAAGTTTAACCAAAGCATATGTTCCTAAAATTCTTACCCACTGGTGGCTGTTTCATCTTTTGGCACCACCCAGAGCAAGGATATTCTTTAATGTTCTGAGGTCATTTATCTTATCATTTTTCATTCAACAAGTATTTTTGAGCATTCATCATGTGCCAGGCCTTTTCAAGGAATGGGGCAATAAATGATGGTCAGCAAGACCAGCAAAATCCTTGTCGTAGGAGCTTATATTCAGAGATTTTCAAATACATAAACGTAAGCACCTTGACTCTTTAAACCTTTGCTGCCACAGGCTAAACATCAGTTTCTTTGGTGGTGTCTGAGCATTCTGATTTACTCTTTCAAATAGAGGAAACTGAGGTTCCACCCACAGCTGAGCCGGGCTGTCATGTCCTGCACGCTGCAGGGGCTGTCTTCTCGCCTTTGATCTGAATACAGCACTTCTAGTGTTGCCCACCGTGGGTGAGCATTGTGAACTGTGCCATCATTCAGTTGGCCCCTGTTTAAGATTGTTTTAACTAAAACTCCTGAGTATTTTTCTCATGAGCTGCTAACCATCTTGCACTTATGGAATTGATTTTTGAACGCAAATGTTATATCCGTAAGTTGATTTTTTTTCTTCCAAAGGGGCCCTAGTTTCAGCACCATCTGGAGACCTCACATGGCAGCTCAAACCCATGGTAGCCCCAGGAATCAACGCCAGTACTTATTTTATTATTATTATTGTTATTATTATTATTTTGGTTGGTTCCCTGGGTGGGGATCGAATCCAGACAGCCACAGTGAGTCATTTTAAATCCTTATTTGAACAAAGGCATATATGGTAGCATCTGTAAGTTTTAGATGACATAAGCTGTCAAATAGATGGAGTAAATTATTGCAGATATATGAAAGTATAAATGACAGGGGATTTAGATCATCCCAGTTACTACTGTTTTAGATTCCTGCTGAAAAATGAATTTCATTCTTTCAACAAAATAATAAAAATGATCTGTTTTCAAGAAAGCACATATCTCATCAAAGCATGTCTATAGCTGTTACAACCTGTCCATTTCATCTTGAGAACTTTTATGTCAATAGATGGTTGTTCTCTAAACTGACAGAACATAGAATAAAGATGAATCTTTTATGGTGTATGGAGATCTGAGATATATATAATTTTATTTATTTACTTTCTTGGCCTTCCATTAACTATTTTGAACTGTGTCTCTGCAGGAGTCTAAAGTTAGCTTCTTTTATAGATTCAACAAGGAACACTTGTACAGGAAAAGTCACTGACACCTTGATCTATTATTTTTCCTTGTTCAATGTAGAGTAAGTTATTTTTGTGGATGTTTTACTTTGTTGTTACTTAGAAAAAAATGTCTTTTTTTCCCAAATGAAGTTATCTTCGATGGTAATATTCATAGTCTGTGTTGTATGGAGTATGAAACTGAAAATGCCAACTATTTCTGAAGACGTGTGTCTTCACACCAACAAGGGCCTCCTCAGTGCCTTACTACAGGAGCCAGTCGTTCTTCGTGACAACAGGTCATTTCTGCTCTGTTTAAGATTTCCAGTACAAGAAAGTATCCCTTTAATGTATAAATTCATCATATTTTTAAATTACATTTTCTTTTAAATTGTTACATATTCTGCACTATTTATATGCTTTATTCTTTCCACTTTAATTTTTAATCCTAGCATATGGATCAGAAAGTATAGGAAATAACTCTTCCGAAGTTCTCTTGTTTTAACTTTCTTTTTTTAAACCATTATCACAAGTTTTCAGATTATAGGGTACTTGAGAGTTACTCTGGGATAAACTTTTTAAAATCTAGATTCCTGGGATCCACCCTAGATTTTAAGGTCTGGATCCTGAGAATATGCATTTTTATTAGTGAACTCCAGGTGATTCTAAAAAAGATCTTCCACCAAACTTACAGAGTTGGCCTTAGTGTGTATTTGCATGACAGAAGCACAAGTCAAGTTCAGTTATGTTTCCTCTATGTTTAGATGGTCAAACCCAGATGGATTTTTTGAAATGTTATCCTTAAGAGGTTGTATATTGTCTCTTCTTTCTGCCTTTTTAAGTGGAAGCCTTCCTTCCGTCTTTGTTTGTACAAATATTGCAGCATCTAATATAGATATTGATGAATATTATGTTAATTATTGATCAGAACATATCTGTAGACACTATCCTCACATGTATTGCTTGTTTTAACATCAGAATATTCATCTCACCAGATACTCAGATAAAGAGACTATTAAGTTCTAATATAAGTACTAATAACTTGAGAGTGAGATTCTTCACTTACATGCTGGAAAAAAATTACAGCAACGATACAGACTGTAAGTTCCACTTCCAGGTAATTCCTAGGACTGCAAGTTTCTTCTCGGTCCCTTCATTCACTTGCTGATTGTGTGGTCTAAACAGGGGCATTTCTGTCAGAGGGGAAGCACTTGATATACTATTTGATTTTCCTTTGCCATCAATTGGCCTTCCTGGCGTTCTCTTTTCATATTGGCACTTGACTTTACTCAGCAGTTTGTTGAGTTGCATTTTTAAGCACTACATATAAGGCCCAGTTCATTATTACTTTGTCTTTCATTTCGGAAGTTCACTTTAAGTATTCCCAGATTAGCAGGTATTATGAATTTAAGAAGGTCTTGATATGTTTCTAGAGCCTGGGGAATATTTGTGTTCTGTACCTTCATTCAACAAATACCTGTTTTCTATTGTGTGTAAGGAAGTCACCATGAATTGTCTTGGAAAATGCCAGTACTCAGCTCACACATGAGTTGTGGTAGTGGGGAAGTGGTCATAATTTGTGGTAATCATTTAAATTACAAGTATTTCTTTGTAGAATTTTGTGTGGTTTTTAAAGGCCAAAAATAATGGGCCACCTTAATGGACTGATCAGAGAACAATCTCAACAGAGCTGAGTATTTGTTCTCCTAATTCCTTTGTGAAATTAAATCCTGCAGATTTTCACATTATGCATATATGTAATTATTACTTCACTTCAGTCCCTTAGATTTGCTGTGGCATCTTTTGTTGACTTGTCATTTATTCTTTCGATGAGAAGACATTTATTAAGGCATCTTGTTGCATTTATATTGTAGGAAAATGGTCCCTTATGAGGTACTCACATTAACAGCTCAAACTGATAAAGCCCCGTATTGTCACTCCACTAATGATTAGCAAATTAGTAGATATCCTGAATTCTCAATTCGTATTAGTGCTCCATTCTCAGAGGTTTAGTGGTTTTAAATTTAAGTGTCCTTATTGTTTAACCCATCTCAAATAATAATTATAACTTATTATTTTCCAGGCAGCCATTTAAATAAATTAGGCAATTAAAAACAGATTTATCCTTTGTTTTGCTGATTATTGATATATGTCTGGTATTCACAATGTGAGCATTTCAGCAATGCTACATGAAAACATTTAAGAAATGCCTTCCCATTGGCATTCATATTTGTTATTTATAAATGTGTTACATTTGTACTGCATTTTATACCTCTTGAGCAGTTTCATGTATTTTATTTTAGCTGCCCCAAATGCTATGAGTCAGGTAGGAAGGATGGGCCATTCTATTTTCACATAGTGAAACAGTTCACTACGAGGTGGAGTGATTCATTTAGAATCTTCTAAGATTAGTAAGTGGATGAATGTGGTCTGGATCGTCTTCTGATTATTGCCCATTGTATGAAGTCCTTTCCCTCTGGCGCTCGAGGTCAGCGCCTCCCTAAAGGCTGTTTCTGATGGAGCTGTTCCTGCAGTTTCCGTTTTCTCACCTCCCACATGCCAGGATTCACTCACTTCTCTGGGGTTTTAAAATCCAGTCAAGATACACATTCATTTTCCCCCAAGAATGATCATAAACTTTGCTCTGTTACTTTGAGGTGTTAGTAAGTGCACACAGAGTTCTTCCCACTTCTTTGGTTCTGCTGTTTCATCTTTTTGAACTATAGAGATTTTCAAAAAGTCTTAGTTCTGTTTTCCTTAGTGTTGTCTTAGGGGAGCAGCATACTTCACCCAGCATACTTTAAGCCATGAGTGTTTTCTACTTAAGAAATAGAAATTCATTTCTATGGAAAATAATAGATGACAAATGGAACCCTCATGAAGCAGTACCTTGGTTTTGCTAGATACAGTGACCAACAGTTAACTGCGTACAGATATGGAGATGGATCCTGGTGTTTGCCTGAGGATACTGGTTGTTAAAGGGGGATCTAGCGAATTAGGGCATGAGAGAGCAATAGGAGACTGCATACAAACAAGAAATTTCAAGAACTAATAATAATAATCGATCTTTTATTTATCAAGTGACTTGTATGTGCCAGGTTCTTAATAGAAATTATCTTAGTCTTTAAAATGGCCCAGAAAAAGTGATAATCCTGTTTTATAAGTAAGGAAATTTAGGTATAAACAGTCTTAAAAGTGTTTATTTAAGGCATACCATTATCAAGTGGTAGTACCTGGATTTGAACCCAGGTTTATGGGATTTCTGTTCCTGTGCTCATCCTGATGTACCATGTGGTTTTTATAAGGTTTGCCTGAAAATTCAGGTATGTGAGGGATGAGTTATTGGAGAAGGCACTTTGGAGAATGGCAATTTGGACAGATAAGGAATATATACGTGAAATCAGATTGACTTGGCAGGAAGATTTTTATTGGAGAATACTTCCCCAAAACTCAGACTGGTGGGACCTTGAGAGCCAGAATGACAACTTGAGCTGGCTGATGTGGTGGGTGTCATCCAAAGCTGGGAAGGAGAATTAGGCATTTATGAAGAGGACCATATGGATGAAGCTATCTTAAAAGGCTATAAACAGTAGGTGAGTAACAGTAGGTTTTGTGTAAATCAGTTGTATTGTGGACACCATGGTGACATCCCTGGAGATTCTTCCCTCAGTAACTGAGTATCTGCTCCTGGTGGCCCAATGCAGCCCATAGTTTTAGAAGTTTAGTCCACTGCTGGTCCTAGGAAAGAAGCATCATGGTCCAATTCCTGTGACTGCAGTGGAACCCTTTGATCAGTGAGGTCAAGTGTAGGAAAATAGTGCTCCTTTTAGCCTGTCTGTGTCTTTCGACCCCTCACTTCACCAGCCCCCCAATCCCCACCTCCTGCCCTT
Organism: Lyroderma lyra; assembly: GCA_004026885.1. NCBI lineage: Eukaryota > Metazoa > Chordata > Mammalia > Chiroptera > Megadermatidae > Lyroderma > Lyroderma lyra. The sequence continues at coordinate 59,054 of PVJL010002061.1, read as the reverse complement.
TTGTTTTGTGGTTCTCTCCCTCTCTTGATGAGAATAAAGAAGCAAATACTCCCAAGAGTTCTTGTCAATCATCAATTTCTAAGCAAAGTGGAGAGAAACTTGGCCTTTGATGCAATTACTAGACAGCTGAATGACTATAGTCCTGAGCTTTTCCTATCCCTGGCCTTTCGTTCATGTTAGCTCATAAAGCCCCATTGATTATGTAAGGCAGTTTAAGATGAGTTTTCTGTTAATGTGAGGTGAGTTGCATCCTACGTCATAGGGGGTCTTACTGAAGGTCTCAGCGAGGATGACAGCACAGACTTCATAACCGCAGGAGGGGAAGAAGCTGCTTTATGTGATCATGGCCAGAAAGGGGAAGTATCAAGGAAGAGAGATGAAAAGCGTTGCTTTGATCAGGGCCTGTGCTTTTCCTGAGATGGTGGTCAGCATTAGGAGGTCAGGGCTATGTCACTTATTTATCCCCCAATGCCTAGCAAATGCCTGGGAGATCTTGGTCTTAATTCGACTATTAATAGGTATTGTTGATTAAGTTCATGAATGAATATGAACAAAAGTTTGGAGATTGAGAGGTGATCTTAAGAGAGAGTATTGTCGAGAATAGTATGATAATAATTGAGGAAGATAGAAATGTGATGCTAGCTTGTGAAATTGGTCAAAAGTATTTTGGGTAAAAGGAAAACCAAGCTGTAGGGTCACTCTGTTTCAAGCCACACAAAACAAAACAAAACAAAACAAAATGAACAACAACAAAAAGAACCCAAAACTGCTTGGGGAACGATTTCTTCCCTACTTGATCCTTAATTTTATTTCTCTTTAAAGTGGATCTTTTTTTTTTCTAAAGGTCTTCAAAATATTTTTATTTTCTTATAAGATTATATTGTAAGATAGAGAGTCGAGGAAGAAAAAATAAGGACTTTTTCTAGGTCAGATCTTAATAGAAAATCACCATGGCAGTGATTGATGTGCTACATGAAGATCCTGATACAGTGTTCCTGTAACTTGCCTAGATGTGAAGTAAGGTGGTGTCATTAAAAACCCACAGTGTGCTTGCGTGGGGATTTGGCTATGATTGCTTCACTTCTCTGGCTTATTTTCTTGCAAAGTAAGGATGTAAAAGTCATTCAAATGTTAGATTTTAAAAAATTGACCAAAAACTCACTCTCTTGAGACATTTTTTTTTTCTATATTACTTTCTTAGTCCATTTGGGCTGCTGTAACACAATACCATAGACTGAATGTCTTATAAACAACAGAAATTTTTTCTCACTGTTCTGGAGGCTGGGAATTCCAAGATCAAGACTGGCTGATTAAGTGAGAACCTGCTTCCAGGTTCATAGACAGAGGTCTTCTCACTATATCCTCACAGGCTAGAAGGGGTATGGGAGCTCAGTGGATTTTTATTTTATTTTATTATTTTTAATGAAGATACTGGGGGCTCCACTGTCATGACCATATCACCTCCTATTGGCCTTACCTACCAATACCATGATAGCAGGGAATAGGTTTCAACATAGGAATTTTGTTGGGCCACAAATATCTAGTCTGTATAGCTAGTTCTTAGCAGAAAACAAAATTTAGTATTTCTGAAAATAATTATGATGTATTTTATAATTCTTGATTTGTGAATAAGGCAAAAGAAACTTAAAAGGAAATTAACACTTTCACATACCATAGAACTATTTAAGCTTTTTTAGTGTGAGTCATTCTGTCAACAAATTATTTGGTATTTATTGCTCCAAAACTACAATTGCTTTCTCAGATTTTTGGAACTAATTTTGGTAATAATATCTGGTTAGTTGAGGAAATGGTATAAGAGCTCTTTTTAAAAATAAAAGATTGCATTGAATAGAGGCGTAAATGTGTGTTCATTTATGTGTCTGATTCTAAAATTTTAATTAACTTTTGAAGGGAGCTCATGAAAATTTCGGATTATAGAAGCCTTAGCCTCCCATGGAAATTTAATTCTTTCACTATTCTAAACTGCTTTAAAAGAGAACTGATTGCTCTCACAGGCCAGCTTCACTTTGGAAAGTATTGGTAGTGTTACAGCTCTCTGCCCCCAAAGGAGGTAACACCATTTTAGATTTCAGTCACTGGGGATGGAACCCAAATCCTCTCTGCCAGCACTCTCTGGAAGAGGCCTGCTCTGCTGCTCTGCTCACATCTTGATGCTCTTTGTTTTGTCACAACTGTGTCACTTAATTCCGCCTTATAGAAGCCATGTAGGCCTGGTGTGATTATGTCACAGCTGTCATATTTGGAAGGGTTGAAAGCAGTAGTTTTCAAATTGTTATAACAGAAATACATTTTACAATATGATCCTATATTCTGATACATGATGTACATATTTCACATGATGGTACACTTACCCTTGAGCTTGATGTAGTCCATTTTCCATTCCATTCCATTTTCTGCTAATAATCTGTTGTTTCTGCACTTTGAAAAGCATGCATTCACCCTGCTGTCTAGGGTTGAAGGGTACTCAGCCCCCAAGTGTTTCTATCTCTTCTCCAGCAGTAATGGACTTCTGATGACCAGCCATACCATGGTTACTCTTGTTAGTGTTAATGCAAAATAACTATAATCCTCCTAATATTTTTTTATTGAATATTGTGTACTAGGTATGAAAGTGTTTATTTATTTATTTTTTGTGAAGCAACACCTATGTGCCTCACAATCATTTGTTAGGTGTGAGCACTATGATCGTGTATCTATTTTATACATGAAAAGCAAGCTCCATTATTTTGACAAGGAAGTAACAGAACAGGACACTGCTTAATGCCACATTATTCCAAAAATTCTGCTTTTTGACCTAATTACACCTTTCTTATGCAGTTCTAGATGTCCTAAAAATGAGTAATAAGGAAGGTATATAAATTATGATTGTTGACATGTAGAGTCATCATTCACTTCTTATAAGTTAATAGTTTGTATTTTTAATGTTGTGAGCATGACTAGAGTCTAATTAATATTCATCTATTTTATAAGACATAAGCTTGACTTTCATTAAGAAAAATGAAGCTTTGGTATTTTATCTTTGGTTTATGTTTACCAAAGACATGAAGGCTGAGTTCTTTTAAATAATTTTTGATAATTATCACAAGTAAAGCATATTTGCTGTAGTTGTAGATAGATTTTTTTGTATATGCAGGTATGTGTTTTGTTTGTGAGTTTAACATTTTTATAGCCATGATTTCAACATATCAAAGTAATGGAAAGAAATTTAAAAAGAATTTTTTTTTCAGACAAAAATAACAGTGTTAGAAATATGTCAACTTTGGACTCAATGATGATTTGAAAGGCAAATTATAAATTTTCAGTGGAATAGCTGTTATCCAGGTCACACAGGTCAATTCTAAGGTCTGTTGGCCTATATAAGGGACAAAAATTACTTAACATATGATGCATAATTACTTTGTGTAAATTATGATACATCTAAAAACTATATACGAAGATCTCATGTCATTGGAGATTATAGGTGTGGCCTGCCCATTGTTGGTTAAATCAGAACGTAGTTTACAAATTTACTTTCAAATATAAACAAAACAGCAATTTACATAGGCTTTGGTTTGTACCACTGGTATATCTGACAGAACCCAATAAATAGTATCTATTGAATATATAGCAAAGCTCATTCTCTTTATTATGTTTTTACATCTTTCTGTGGGAGTTAGGCTCATTAATAGTGGGATTAATGTTATAGCTAGCATTCATGTACCTCCTTAATTCAAGAATGCCTCTGAAGTATATTAAAGGAAAAATTTAAGTATTACACTTTAGTGTAGCAGTCAGACTTCTTTGGAGGGTAGTCAAATACATGAGAAAAAAGTATACAGACATCTGATATTTTAGGCATACTTAACAATATTGTACTCAGAGAGTTCTTGATGCATAATCTATGAAATTACATAAATGATAAGGTTCAGAGACTTGCTTACAATTTAAAAGGTTTTCAGAATCTAATTACATATCTTGGTATGATCTATTAAATTGCTTTAATTTTACAATTGATTACAGAAAAGCCAAATAAAAACTGACAAAGAACTTTTTGGTAAAAATTTTAAAGCATATCAAAAGTGTGATAATGAGTTGCCATCAACTTTATTTAGTGGTTAATGGTACTGACCATACTGCTTTTTACTATTTTCTTTAGTTCTGGGAATGTTGGAGGTGTCCCAGGATAGCAGTCAAACTAGTCATGTGTTACTTATCCTTTCATCCGTTATCTGAAAGCTTTGTCACTGAGCATTCTTTTAGGATTGTAAGTTAATAGGTAATTGTTTAGCACTGTAAAGTATTTGCCTGTCATCATCCTTGGCGGGCATCACCTATGCTCTTTGATGCCTAAGCACAGAGAGCTTTGCTGTGTGTTAACATTACCATAAGCTGAGCTCATATGTATTCATGAAAATTAAAGAGGAAATGTCACACATTTTTGTTCTTTTATGAAAGAATTTTCTCATTTTATTCATACCGAAATAGTCTTGAAGGACTTGTATACATTAGGTCAATTCCACCTCCAACTATAATTAACCCCACTTTTTTTCTGACCTAATTGTGTGTATGTATATTGGTAGTTTTTTTCTTTTCTTTTGGCATGGATTAAATTGCTATATTGCAATCGGTCTTGGTGCTCTGTGAATAGATTTTTTTCCTTATTAAAAAGTGTAATGATTGTCATTTTAATAATGTTAAATAAAATCTTAACTATATAGGTAAATTGGATTGACCATTGTTCACTATGAAGAAAGTATTTTCCCTACGCCTCAGGGCTTTAAACTGATGGCTGCTTCCCAAATTTCTGATAGAACAGAATAACCTGTCACTATGGCTACCAGAATTTAAATTTACTGTTATTAGGGGGAAGCCTACAAATCCCCAAGCCACTCACAAGTTGAATCCATCAACTAAATCCATAACTGCTCCCATAGGAGCTGGGAGAAAAGCCCTGTAGATTTTAGTATTATTTCTCCCACATCAGGGTGGTAGATTAGATAACTTGACAGTCATTTCTTTTTCTTTACAAAAGAAGATGATTTAATAAGTAACACAATACTTACCTTTGGTTTTTTTCCTTCATGATACAATTTCTCTCCAAGCTATCTTCTATTCTGCTGCAGAATTCTTCACACGAGGCATATGTTGTCTCTCTTCTGCCTAAGAACTCACCCTGGGCACACGTGGGCCTACAAGTGCCTTAATGAGAAGTCTAGCTGCCTAGGCCCAGCTTACAGGGTCTCGAATCTGGCCCCGGAGCATACCTCTGTGGTTTCTTTGCCCCATCACCCTTGGGGACATTCTGGCCCTTAGTCATATGGAAATGTTATTGATGGGTCCTAGATGCACCATTTGATCACATTGCCATATCTTTGTCTGTACTGATATATCTTTCCAGACCCTACTGGGCCCTTTCTGTCTGCCTTTTAATTCCAGGAAGATGCTTTTTCATACTAGCCTGGCAGTTCTGCCAGAATGGCCTGTGTCTTATTTACATCTCTAGTTTTTGTGTAAAGCACAGCACCTCAAGAATGTTTGAAATCAATAATGGATATCACTCACTCATTCTCTTTATTTAAGATATTAGAAAGTTGGAGAGGTTTACCAAATAGTAGAGATTTTTTTAAGGTAATTATTTGTAGATGAGAGATTAGAAGCCCTTCACTATATTTTATATTTATGTGAGTCTACCAAATTTGCTTTTGTTCCAGCTTAGTTATCATAACAGCAAGTTTGGGTAGATTTTATATATATCTAAAGGAATTGAGTAAACAGATTCAGAAAAGCTAAGGAGTTTGAACAAGTACTGAGCCAGTAAATGGAAAATTTACTTATATTTTTACAAGCTCTATGCCATCTTTTTAAGGCTGGATTATAGACTATACTGTATTTTAAAGAAATGATTCATTTTGATTTTTTAAAAGTTTTATTATTTAGTTATATTTCCTCCTTGAATTGTTCTATTTAAGTGTTATTTCAGGTACCTATTTGAGAACAATACATAATTGAGCAGTAATGGATATCCAAGTCCATTTCTCTCAGGATGATGGCAATCTTCAAAATAAAAATATTTGTACAGTTTTTATAGCATAGGCATCTGTATATTTTCTTAGAATAGCAGTATAGGACCTTTTAACCTTTTCATTTTTATTAAATGTTTCCCCGTGTTCCTTTAAATGTGAACCATTGACCTGTCAGTCTGAGCAGTTCGTAGGCAGTGCAGTTGACGATGGACTTCCATCGCTTTAGCTGTGAAAGTACTGTATGTACCCCAAGTAAGTTCTCATGTCTTTCCATGTTCATACTATGTTCACTTCACAATTAAGGAAACCATCTTGCACATTTTCTACAGCCCCCAAATATTTTTAAAATGTAAATATAAGTATTTTTTAATCAGGAGCTGTGACCCGTAGGTCATAAACTCTACCTGAGATTTCGCCGATTCAGTCTCCTTAAAATACTGAGCATGATAACGGAACCTATCTTACATGTCCGTGCAAGGATGACTAAATGACTTAATATTTATAAAGTGCTTAGAACAGTGCCCAGCACAAGTGAATGATACATAAATGTTCATCATGACACTTAAAGATTTTTTTTTCTTTACAACTTTGTTTTCAACGTGAAGTATTATTAGAAATCAAGTTAATTTATATATAATAAGCTAATATATTAGGATAGAGAAGTCCATTCTTGAGTCTTACTCCTTTCCACCTCCTGTCTTCCTTACTGGCAGATACTAGTTTTCACATTCAGTGCATTAATTGAATGGCAGCAGCTCCTTTATTCATTGTAGGTACTTTGTAAATAGTAGTTAAATTAATCAATGTCTGTACAGTGATGCAATGGGTTTCTGGCTTCTTAAACTTCAGAGAAAGGAACTTTTAAAGAGTTTTCTCATATTTTATATACTGAAGCATGAATATTAATATTAAGTAGAAGTCTCTCCCCTTATGCTGCCCAACTATTTGTATCAGAGCTATGACATTCTCCTGATAAAAGTGGACATGAAGATAATTAGAATTTAAATCCAGGCAGTTTTTAAAATAACTCATATTTGTATCTAATACTACCTTTAAATAATTATCCTAAAACTTCAGAACCCACCCAGTGAATAGGCAATGTGTGCTCCATAATATTAAGATTGAAAGGTGAAGCCTCTCGCCTGAGATATTGCACTGTACACGCTTTAGAATCTGGGTTGCATTTGAGTTGGAATTCAGTCCCTGGGCTGGAGTTAACTCCCCCTCCCGCGTCCCCGCAAATTACAACCAATTAGTTCTTTAAGTGAGTGATACGTTTATCATTATTAGTTAGTGAGGTTGAAAAGACAAGAAATATTGGAGAGATTAATAGGGTGATTTAATGCTACATCATTGTCTTCCTCTCTTCTAGATACTGAAATATTGGAGTAGTAACAGTAGCAAGAGTACGGAGTAAATCTGGTCGTAGATCAGAGTGCTGAAGCCTCTGACCTTGGAAGAGAAAGTGGACAGGCTTTTGCAGAAATATGCCCTTGGCTAATGTTTAAAGAAACAGCTAGGTTTTTGTTGTCGTTGTTGTTGTTTTGTTTTGTTTTGTTTTAAAATTGAAAACTCTTTGTAAGTATAAACATGGACACTAACAAAATTTGGAAACATATGCTTGGCCTGTGTTCTGAAAACCAGGATAAAGGGGTAGGGTGTCTCTTTTTCTAAGATTAAAGCCTGTTGTAAATGTTGGCAGCAATATCTTATTGTAATAAGATCAGTTCGCAGCATATTCAGGCTTATTTTGAATGAAAATTGAGTTTGACTAAAGAAAAATCATGTCCTTCCAAGTGAAAATGAGCAGATGTACAAAATGACCCTTAAAATTAATCTTGGATTTGCCCCTCCCTGCATGCATCATTTCACAGTAATGCTGAAAGTGACAAAGAGGGGTGGGGGTGGGCCGCTGCATATTTAGAGTTATAAAATATCACTACAGACATATTTGGGGGGCTTCAAAGGAACAATTGTTAAGGATATGAAATTGCTTTTCTGCTTAGAAATATGCAAACAAAACATTCCTCCTTTAAAAATCATTTTGCCTTTAACTTATCATTACGCCCTTTTTAAAAAACTGAGAAATCTGCATTTGGCATGAGTTTTATCTCCCTGCCTGTGTTCTAACTGAATGCTGTCTATTATTTTAATCGTGTTAATCTACTACTTAGTGTAAAATGCTGCTCTGTGGTTGCCGGAGAACAAAAGTGCTTTCTGTTCTGCCTTCTTCAGTGAACCGGCCTTCACATCATGCACAGTCCTGCAGACTGTTAGGGGTTTAATCCTAGCAGATCAATACATTCAGAACCCTTTATTTAGTGAGATCAATACAGTGTAATGAAGTCTGTGTTCCAATTCCCTTCCAGGGATCACTGTCGGGCTAGGAAGGTGTCTGTTTTTCTGTTCTAAAGCACAATCAAAATTATGTTTGAGATTTTTCCTTATTATTCAGGGTGGAGCATTGCTTTGGAGCCCCCTCCGGACAAGCTCCATAAAGCTCCCTCCCCGGCACATTCTAAAGACATATCATCTCTGTAATAAAGAAGGAGAGAAGAGAAATCATGTGATTCAAGAGAGAACAATTGAGTATCAGCAAAATACTGCTTCAGTTTAATGTCTGTGACTTAACCACCTAAGATGATTGCTGCTAAATGGTTTTGAATCAGATCCTTCCTTTTATGAAAGTATGCTTGCTCACAGGTTAGCAGCATGGTTGGGAAAAGTACGTGGATTATCCTAGCTTTGGAGGGGTGATCTGTCAACTGTAATTTTTGTGTAGATTCATTTATTTGCAGAATGAAACAACTGGAAACTGTTGTACTTCCCTTCTGAGTCTTTACGCTTCGTTCAGGATTTGCTGTTAGACTTTGAACAGTTTTCATCTTAACTTTAACAATATTCATATATTTGGAGTAGTGGTTTAGAGTACTTGGGATATCAGTTTTCTAACACTTGCATCAAGATAGGCAGTCCCGAGGCCTGAAAATTGATCCCTTATATAAAGTGCTAAAACACAATTTTTCACCTTTTTGGCCACTATATTTTGATATATTTTTTATAAACTTTTATCATGACCTAACAATATCTGAAGATTGTTTTTGCTGGAAAAGTATCTTAAACAAGGTTGTCCTATTTGTTAGAAATTACTTGTTTTAATATAAGACATTTAAATAATTAATATGAAGCCCATTAGAGAATTTCTAGTTTCTATTTTATTAAGTGTTTATATTTGTAGGCAAGGTTGAAGTACGTGACTTCTAAGATCCTTATAGAGTTGTGTTTAAGAAAGTTTGGAGAAATCACCATATAAGATGTGGATTTAAAACAGTTTATTTCTCAGTGTTTTATAACTAGAAATCTTAATACTAAAAATGTTTAGGTAACCATATTTTATAAGATGGATAACTAGAATTCTAAACTTGGAAGGAATTTTGCAGATAGCCTAGGTTCCCCTCCTTCCATGGAGCTGGTTAATTAAAAAAAAAAACACACAAGTTAGCTAACTTAATTTATATTGACTTCGCTAATAGAGTAAAATGAGATTGTTAAAATACTCTCAATATGGAAAGAAAGGCAGTAGTTTTGAGCACCTTGTGTGCGCAAGTGCTGTACTGCAAATATGAATAGAAATAGTTGTGGTTTTTGTCAGATTTTTGTCAAATTGTGGAGCTGAGCACAAATACAGATAGTGGAGGTATTAGGGGGATCCTTGAAGGAGTGATGACTTCTGTCTGTGGTGGAGGTTGGAAAAAGCTTTCCTGGAGACATGGCATTTGAACTCGGCCTTAAAACATAGGAATGAACTCAATCAAACCAACTGGGATTTTTTGCTTGGCATTTGTTGGATATGGGGTCCCAGGAAGAGAAGGGAGCCTAAGACTTTGAAAATGTAAGTGTAAGTAACTAGAAGATCGCTGGTACCGTTAACTACAGTAAGGGAGCACCGAGACCAAATTTCGAGAGAGGGAAGCCCATCTTCCTTTTCTAGCACCTTTAGTTCTGGCTCTCCTGAGAGAAGAGTGGGAAGTTCTTGCACACCCTCAGCTGTACACTTTTGCACAAATCATGTCCCCTTCTCACTTCCTCTCTCCCACTTTGCCCTCTGCTTGTGATTTCTGACAAAACCCAAATCAAGTTTACAGTGTTGTACACAGCCACTGGGATAGGTGTTTCCATGTTCCCAGTTAAACCTTTTATGGTTTATCACATTAATGAGTGTGATTGTATTTTTTGGCATTATAGTGACCTTGTTTTTCTTGGTAACCCTTATCCAGGTGCACAGTTATTACTCAGTAGATTTCCATTGGATTAATGAAAGAGTATAGAAACATGCTGATATTTGTAAAGATAATTAAGAGGAGGACATCCATCAGCTGTAGCTTGGACCTAGGGTTGGACCAAAGTTTGGGACTCTAATGAATTAGAGTTTATACTTTGAAGCCAGAATCTGTAACACAGAAGAGAAAATATACCGAGGATTGAATCACGGAACCTAAATGTAGAGCTGAAGGAGGTTAGAGGGGAATTAGTACAGCATACACTAAGGACAAAGAAAATCTCCAGAGTTGACGAATGACCAAAGAGTTAAAATACTGCAGGGAGGCCAAGAAAAATGAGACATAATGAAAAGGTTGCATTCAGTGAATGGGCAGTCTTGGAGGCCCTTGAGAGCAGTTTAAATAGAGTGGTTAGGATGAAAATATATGTTTCTTTAAGAAAACATTCACATGTTTTTACATGTCATTTGTAATGATGTGCTGGACAATTTAGTTTATTTAGGTGTTTTCTATTGACCCTTCACCCCTGAGTAACCAGAAGGCTAAGGATTTCATGTGGTCGCTTTTTGTTGATTGAAAGTTGGTTATTAGGTAAAACAAATTCTAAGTACTGGATACTTCTGTAAAACTGCACAGAATAACATTAGTGTTTCACTGTGATTTCATAGATTCTCTGTTTGTCCTTGACTCATAATGAGCCTATTAGCTATGAGCTGTCACAGTGCCTATAGGTAGAGTCAGATTCCATAAGTAAAAATTTACACCTGTGCCCAAACGTTCTTTCTCTTGAGAAAGTCTGAAACTCTTAAACAATTTAATTTTCTAATCAGAAAATTGTTATCAAAGAAAACAAAAACAACAACAACAACAAGACAACTTCCTGATAGTCTGTCTGATACCTGTGTTTAGGGGGTGCCATATATGTTGTGTCTGAGTATTTATTCACTACTGTTTTTTCACTCCTGGGTTTACAATTTAGGACAGGATAGATGGGGTCGATGAAGTACCATAGGTTTTCTGTCGGGCTTGGGCATAAATCATGCCTTCCATTTATATCTATCTCTTTTATATTACTGCTCATCTGTCTTCTTTATTATGGTCATGTTTTGTCTTCTAAATACACACAGGCTGTCTAGCCATGTACTGTTGGATGAAATATCAATTTTGGTCATAAGCAGGCACACATTTGTTTTATATCTATAACTATGTAACAGCTAAACTTTTGAAGAAAACTAAGGGATGTATACACTTTATGTATCACAATCTGTATCTTTTCTGTTATTCAGTATTCTGCAACTTCCTTGCTCAAGTTGTCCATTCATCATATTTTAAAGCACCCCCTGCAGATGAATGAATTAAGGAGAGGGAGTTCTTAGGTTGGGCCTGGCCCTATGATATGCCATCTCAAAGTGATTTGGACCTATGCACACACATACTGTAGACATTTGTGTATCTATATCTATCTAATTGTGAGTGTGAGAAAGAGATAGAATTTAGTCAAAGCACGTAGGGAGAATTAAAAGGCCTGGCTTTTGTTCACTTGGTTTATGAGTTAGGTAATATACAAATTCGATTGTGTGAAACAGAAACTGGAGATAACAACTTAAGAAAGAAGCTTAATTCTCTCACAGGTAACCATTTGGAAGTTGGCATTCAAAGGAGGTAGGATGTCTTTGCTCCATGAAGTCACTCAGAGATCCGGACTCCTTCTTGGTTACTGTTTTGCCTTCCTAGTATGTTTCCTTTTTTTGCAGTCCAAGATGGCTAACAGTCAAGCCCACAGTCAGAGAAGCTGAAAGTCAGAGAATGCCTCTTTTTTTTAAAGGCGAGATCTGGAAGTTGTACATGTCACTCACCCTGGCATCCCAATGGCCAGAGGTTTCTTACAAGGCACAACACCTGAAGGGATGCAGAGAGATGAACTCTTTATTCTGAGCTGCACTGTGGGCAGCTAAAAATTCTGTTATTTTGGAAGAAGGTGATAATGAATATTGGGTTATAGTTTCTGGCGCACAATGGAGTTGGTATATCTAAAATAAATGTCATTTTCTATAGTTGCATTGTTATAGATCATTTATTAAATGTCCACTCAGTGTTGCTCAATATTAAGGAATTATTGAACGCTTTGTAAATTATGCATAGCACATCGCCTTCAATTGGAAAAGTTGATGATGTCAAATTTCAGAACTTCAGTCTCTTGAGAATTTGGTTGGCATATGGCACTTAATTACTGATGGAGATCCATTTCTTTGGCTAGGCTAGGAGTGGTCTGTGTCTGATTACTTCTTGAATATTGTTCTGTGTATTCATTCATTTCAACTCTTTATTAACCTCTTTCAAGTGGAGGACCTGTTTCATGTATGCATGAAATATGAAACCAACTGGACACAGACTCTGCCATTAAGGTTTTTACAGTTGCGTGTACATCCTATGAAAAGCTGGCCTTGAAGAGAGTGCCTGTAACTCATGAAAATCACCAGAAAAACTGCCCAGAAGTCTCTTCCTCCTCATTCATGCACAGTCTGCTGTGTGCTCTGCTCCCTGAGCTCAGTCCCCTTTAGACCTGGTTGCTAAGGTAAAAAAATTTTTTGAAGATTCAAATTCTTTATGTTCTTTGGATGAGTTTTTGGTTTTGATTTTTCTCATGAATTTTTTCCCCACTGTAGTTAATGGGTCATGTCAGGGAACAAGGAAAATAACTTTATGTTTATGTAATTAATGATTTTTCAGGATTTGCAAAGTTCTTGTTTTGACATGACAAAATATACTTTTAGCTAGCAATTTATTATCTAGCTAGTTAGTAACTTTTAACTAGCAATTACAAGAAGTAATCTTTTCTTAAGCATTTCAGATTTAAATTATTCCCATTTAATCAGACTGTAACTTCTGGACTTTTTAGAATGAACAATCTTAAGAAATAAAAGGCTGGTTTTAATACAAAGTAATGCACGACATCAATAACCATTAAGGTATGCAGGCTAAGCCTCCCTTAGGCACACCGTTTAGGTTTTATTCTTAAAATCCCAAACACAGCAAAATCTGTTATGACCTTCAAACTGCTCCCAGGCTGAAGTTAGTGTACACACACACACACACACACACACACACACCACTCATCAAACCTTAAAAGTACTATATTATAAAATAACCAAGAACACTGGCTCACCTACGTTTTTTTCTTTGTTTTTGTATTCTCTTTAATGAGAACTTGGAACTTGTTCTTTTTAAAAACATTCTTTTGAAATAGGTTGATTATTTTCTTTGATTATGTTGAAACAGTGAAGACCAATATTGATGTTACGAAAAGTCATATATAATAGAAGATGGAGCACTTTGTTTGGCTATAAATATACTTTAGTACGTTTGTGGATCCTAATACCTTTTACCCTTATTGTACTTTTATCCTTTCATTTCTTACTCCTCTTTCAACCTAGTCTGCTCTCTGTCCTTTATCATAAGGATATGTGAGGATTAATTATTATATAGACAAATCTTGAAAGGTTCCACTTTGTGGTATAGATATAATCATATAATTGGGGGAAAACTCAAGGGAGGAAAACAGAAAATGGAGATGATTATTATATGTTTTTTTACCAAGTATTTTATGTGAAGATACTGCTGAAGTTTTAGATTAAATTCTTATACTGAAAAAAAAAATAGGAAAAAAGAAAATGAAGATGTTAGTGTTGTCCTAAACTTGGCAGGAGGACAGATAAGATTTAAATAAAGATGGTTATATTACATTATTATTCTTCACTTTTATTTTTAGTAAATTAAGACAAAACACTGAGGTTAGGATATGCAGAAGCTCTTAAAATTTTTCCCAGGAATGTACATATTATTTAGATAACAGGAAGCCTAACCTACTAAGAAGAGCAGTAGTCTACGAGTTAGGAAACTTGGGTTTCAAGGTCATCACATCCACTGACTTCAATGTAACCTTGCCCTGGCATGTATTATCTCTGTGTGCCTGTGTTCTCATTTGTAAAATGTAGGGCTTACATTATGTGATTACTGAGATTCCTCTCAGACCTGTGATTATCATTTTGCTGGTCACTTTTATCTTAAAAATAGCGCAAAATGAAACAAAAACACAGCGTATTTTACAGCCATGTTCTACACAAGCAGGATTTGTGCACACATCTGTGTAATTCATCTTACCTTAAGGCTACATACCTTTCTTATACTTTAAACTCTTCATGAATAAATCTCATAATGTAGTGATACTAAGCTGTAGTCCCTGGGTCATGTAGCATGATGACTCTTTTTTTGGTATTCTAGGAGCCCATAACATAAAATATTTTTGAACCAGCTCACAAGTGAAGGTATTACTGTGAGCTTGGTGTGGGCAGCCCAGCGGTGTCTATATTCTCTGCACATGAGGGGCCAGGTGGCCAGCCTAGAAGGAAATATCTCTCCCTTGCTGGTGGTGAACATTTGTTCCAGTTGTATATTTTTCTTTTCAGTTTACTTAATTTGAGATTGGCACTTCCATTTTCAGTTAACATTATTTAAAACACTGTGGTTTTTACAAGTAGGTGAAGGGATTTCTCTTTGAGTATCATTCCTTCCCCTTTTGGTAGTAGCAATCAGTTATAAGTTTTGAAGGGAATATTAAATATCTGTATGAAAAAGATGAGTGAGATAAACAAGCCACTCTTAAAACTTCTGGAGTTAGGAGATTTATTTCAAATACATTTTCATTTCTAAAGGAGAGAGGGTAGAAAAAGCATATTGTGAGTATAGCTGTGGGAGATGAAGCTGCTTAATGAACCCTACTGGCCTACAAAATGTGACTAATCTAGTTTTTAAAAACATAAAATACTGATTCTTCCTTCTTCATTCATGAGACAGGTTTTTAATACATGAAACAAGCAGCTTTTCTTTTAGTGTATGCTGTGCTCTTTCAGGTAACTACATTACCTGAATTGAGGCCTGGTTTGGTTCATGAATTCAGAAGGTCATACTTTGAGTCATTCAAACATTGAGTGTCTATTGTGTCACATTGATTCTGTGCTCAGGAGCAAAAACAAACAGAGAAATAGTGTGAAAACTATTAACAAATGGAAGAAGAGTTTGGAAAAGTGTGAAGCATATAGTGTTTGTTATTGATTGCTTTTATATGAAAACCTTCAAGGTCAATGACCTTTGGGATCATCTTCTTTAATCCTCTGGCCTTTCAGAAAGTCTTTCTAATACAAGCACATGCGTGGTTGTTCACTCTCCACTTAAAATCTTACAGTGAGAAGAAACCCACCTCCTACTGAAAGAGAAAACTTTGCTTTGTACTAAGTTAAATCCATGTACTGAGACCCAAATGATTTATAAAAGGACATTTAGAATAATACATAGTTTCATCAGAAAATAAGTTAAAGCAGTTAGTAACATTTAAAACCTTATGCAAAATGTGTCATCACTTAGCACTTTTACCCTTATACATATGCTCAGGTTTCAAAATTATCTGGTTGAAAAATTCTTTAATTATTAACTCTATCTTTATCAATCAGTGATCACTCCCTAGCAAGTTGTCCTTTTCAGCCTTGCAATTCTAGGTCATTTATGTTAAAAAATAGATAAAAATTCAAAGAATTTTGAATTTTTGACTAATTTCAGTTTTTCAACCTCTGCACTATTGACATTTTGGATCAGATAATCTTTTGATCTTGTGGCTACCCTGGGCACTGTATGGTGTTTAGCAACATTCCCGACCTCTGCCCACAACCAAAGATCTCGCCAAAGATTGCCAAATGTTACCTGGAGGGCACGGTCACCCACAGTTGAGAACCAGAGCATTAAATAAAAAATTATTATCACCATTTAACTCCAAAAGTGTTGGAATAATAAAGGACAAGCCGTTTCAAAAGAGGGATAGAGTGTGGGAAACAAGCTGACCTAATAAAAAGGCAGTATTCACATTTTTGAGACTGAGTTTCCCTGTTTTCTTGATACATGTTTAAGTCCAGACCAGCTCATACCAGGTGAAGTGGTATCCTGCTTGTTGTGTCACTTAAAAAAAATCATTGTAAAGATTTTATTTCACATGGGCATGTTTGTGGAAATGGAAGTAATAATTTTAACATCAGTTACTTGACTTTGCAATATTCTGGGCAGTCTGGAAAATCTGGCCAACAAATTGTTTGTGGTAGTTCTGGTGTGGTTCTCTAATGAGGACTACAGGTCGACTCCCTATTGATCATCAAGATTTCACAGCCTCCTATCAGGAAATTCTCTGCGAAGGATACCAAGGATACCAGGGACCAGCGGGGAGTTTTGTCACCAGCCAGTAGGAAACCTTGGCCTGTGTTTGAGAGTCCTTAAGGGTTGGCTAATTTGATTTCCTCTTCCCCGTCACAGATAGGTGCTGAAGTGTAAGCCCCAGAATAGCATGGTGATTCATGCTGGAGACATTCCTCCGTCTTCCAATTTGGAGGATCTGAAGAATAGGGCAGGAGTTAAAACAGGATTACTCATGTTCCCTTCCCACATGGCATTTCTTGTGGAAGTGATCACTGTGGTCCCTTGTGGGTAGGAAATCTTGTTTGGGAAGCCTCCCATAAAATCTTTCAGTCGTAATTCCCACCCAGGAGCCAACATTCTATGTAACCCCAGTTCTTTTCAGACTATCACTTTGGTTCCCAGGCTTCAAATAAAGGCCGAAAACTCTTGGCTCTCCAAGGTTATTGGCTCAGTGAATTTTAATAGAAAAGATGCATTCTCTAAGCAGGAGAGTGTAGGAGGTGGCACCTTCCCTTTTGATGTCATAGAATCACCACCTATTAGGAGCCCTGTTCTTCTCAGGGATTTGTCAGACCCCTCAGGTGGGTTGGGCAGGAGAATGGCTGAGAACTACTGGAAGCCTAAATATTTTTGACGAACGGGAGTTAAACCTTAATACTGTTCATCGTAAGAAATTTTTCAAATATTTGTTTTCTGTTATAAAAGTCACCTACAGTGTAAATGGAGAGTGTTCCTTGAATTTTTTTTAAAACACGAGCAGATGGAGCCAAAAGTTGTGATGTGCCTAAGGTCACGGCATGATACAAACTCAAGGCCTCAGCATTAAGAGGCCCCATAACTAAAACCTCTAATGACATCGGAACTTATGTATTTTACTGACACCGAATCCAGATACTGTCATAGTTGAACTACAGCTCAATATGTGAGTCATTATTAAAAACTGTCTTTGACAGCTACATGCCATAGAAGTTAAAGGATAATAGCACAATTTAAACGAAACTGAAGCCAATTTTTTATTGCTCAGTGTTACTTAAATTTAGAAATAATTTCAAATGAAAGCTTAAGTAATCCAGATATGAAATATTTAGTCACTTCCTTTTGCTTGTTGAGCACACGTTTCTGTACTAATTGTGTGGTGGAACATCAGTTGAAAAAGTAATTAGTAGTGTGTGCGTATAGGCCTGGAGTAAATTGGAAATACTTTACGATCTTGTTCTGTATAACATCTTCATTGTTGTCATAGAGGATGACACTACTAAATGCAGTGAAATCTGATTTTTTTACAAATGATTACTCTTGTTTTACGTAGTCTTTCTCCTTTTAAAAATACTGTCATTTTTCCTTAAGTTTTTAAAAAGGAAAATGCATATCTTCATTATGCCTTCTTGGGGTTGGTATAAATTATACTCAGTCTTTTATCGAGGACAGCTTTATATATGCTAGAAGCCATCATTAAAAACTTAAAGGAATGTATAATAGTAGTATTTGACATTCCCTATTCTTTTTCAGATTTTAAAAAAAGTTATGCTTATTTTGTACTATATTCTGAGGAAGAGAAACTGTGTAAATACCTATAGAAGAAATGTTTTAGTCCCAATAGCTGTGAAATTCTTTCTGATGTCTAAATTTAAATCATGTACATGGCATGTGTGCTTCATCCCTCTCTCTCTTTTCTCAGGCAGCAGAGAATTTGTGCCACATCTTTGATGTACAAGGCCTTAAAATCTCTTCATCCCCTTTTCCAGGGTTATCATAGTATTTTGACAACTCTGCATTAAAACTACGCATGTATCTAAATGTTTTGTTCAGTATGGCAGTGAGCAGCCTCATGTGGCTATTGAGCATTTGTAATGTCGCTACACTGGATTTTGGAGACTGAATAGAAAAACAGAATGTAAAATGTCTCCTTTTTAAATATTGATTACATATTAAAATCATAATATTTTGGGTATGTTGGGTTAAAGTAAATACACTGTTATAATTGATTTCATCTGTTTATTTTTTACTGTTTTTTTTTTTAACTAGCCACAAGAAACTTTAAAGTTGCATATGCAGCTCACATAATTACATCGGGCAGCGCTGCTATAGAGTCTTTATAGTTTGCACCCTGACATCCAGATTCAGTATTAAACTCAAGGCCTGATAAGTACAGAATGTGTTGAAAGAATATTTACTGTCTTCATAGTCAATGAATAGTTCCCTATTCTTTTAATCACCCTCTAATATTTTTATATTTTAACATAGAAGGTAAAAATATTTTTAAAAAATTTTATTCCACAAATCTGGCCTCCTTGACTGCCTTTCCTGTGTTGTCTCTGTACTTGGACTTCTCATCCATAAGAGAATTAGTGGACATTCTTTCAATGGCTGTGCCTTGTTTGCTTGTCAGCCTGTGAAGATAAGGGGTCTTAGAATGTGGCCTTTGATCTGCTTGTTTGAGTTTGTAAATCTTCTACTTTGAACGTGGGCAGAGATCCTCAGGAAATTATTTTTTTTTCTCTCTTTTAAAATAAATCTTGAGTTACCAATTAGAGAATGTTGTAAGAGATCACATAGTTTACTTCAGGGAAGTAAAGTTTATTGGATATTAAAAGATGACCAAGTCAGACCGCAGTGTACTCTTAAGAAACTTTTTTTTTCACATCAGCCTGTTAATTTCTTTTAAGAATGTTTGAAGCTTGAGTGAAATTTTACATGAACTTCACAGCCTTTTGCCAAATCTGGCACGTTGGTGCCTTCTCCAAAGGACTTTGAATCTGGCCTTTTCATTGGCCATTTGGTGCCTTCTCTGCTGAAGGCAGGGTGGGATGCTCTTTTGCTCATTAAGATCACGGTGTAGAATTCTGCAGATGGAGACATCACTAACCCATTTGAGGACAGTTAGTGCAGAAAATTAGAAGGTTTTATTTAGGTTCATTGAATGTATCTGTGGCCATGGAGCTGGAATATGAAACAAACCAGCTCTGGAAACATAGCATCTTACATTCAGAGAGGAAGCGATTAGTCAAGTGGTTGGGTCGTGACACAGACATGATTCTTGTTCTATCTACTCATGATGAAACTTTCCAAATACTTTCAGTGTACTGATAGTATATTTCTCAAATGCTAAATATATCCAATGCTTAACAGCTAATTGTTCATCAGGGTCATTGTTACGCTTAAATGCTAAGGTCAAATTGTCCCTCTAGCTTATGTGTGTGTGTGTGTGTGTGTATGGCAGAGTCTAGAAAATAAAATATAAAAAAAAGAAATGTGTACACTTGTAAAATATAGTTAACTTAAAATTTTGAAAGTAATCATTGTAAAAGCATTTAAGCTATTTACACTTTATTCTCGTTACTTACTCTCAGTTCAATTTGGAAAAGAGTCGTAGAATTTTAGATCTGGAAAAGAAACTTTGCCAATTATCTGTCTCACGCTGTTAATCTTTCCACGTTATATATTAGTAAACTGGGTTTAATGAAGATACACATCTTCTTTCAAGTCTCTATGCTAATGGATAGCATAGGTTTAACCAAAGTTTGAATTTCTGACATTTAAGTTTAGTGTTCTTTCTGTGTGCATTTCTTGCTTCTCACCCCAAAAGATCCAGGCAGATGAAGATGTTTGAGTATCCAATGTTTTTAATTTCCAAGAGACATCACTTGCCTCTCTGACCTCAGTTACTTCATTTATAAAATGATAGGTCTTGGTTGGATGATTCCTAAGGTTCTTCCACTCACACAAATTATAGCACAGGGTTACTTCTGTTTTTTAATGTGAACAGTGTCATTAGCTCAAATTCATGTGTTTCAGATCTTTTAAAAATCCACTTCTATTTCAGGCTTACAGTAAGTAACATTCAAAATCCAGATGAAACCAAAGAAAAAAGAGGGAACATGAGATTTTATTGCTGGGGTTGAGCCGAGCGAGACCTGTTCCTGTGCACGTCGGACTCAAGCTCTGATGCGTCCCCATCTAGGTCAGCAAGCAGGCTCCTTGAAGAAGGGTGGGGCTGAGCCATGCTGCGAGCCTTTGAGATTGGATAAAAGAAGTCCTGCTCTGTTGTTTCCTTCCCTGGCTGTATTTATCTTACCTGTTTCCAAGGCCTGTAAGTAGGCCAGTAGAGCCACTGCAGGTCACCTTTGGGAGTTGATAGGAGAGTTGATGAGAACTCTCTTCCCCTTACAATACTAAGGAAGAAGGCCTTCCTTCCATGTCTATGCATACTGTCAGATCAGTGTGTTCTTTCTTTATAATACAATTTAATTTCTCTACCATACTAACCTAGTTCAGCTTGATTTCCTTAAGTCCTGCCTTTTCTATAAAATGGGCCATGGAGACACTGGCTTGGTGAAGAGAAGCTGCAGTTTGGAAGGTAGTGATTTGGGTTGTACATCCAGCCCACAAGGAAACCCTTACAGCACAAGGAAACCCTTGGCCAAGTGTGGCCACCTCTATCTGGCCTGAGTTTCAATTTCAACCTACATGGGCATAGGCATCTTTGGTAAACAACACATTCACTTCAGCATTTATGTCGTGTCACCACTGTCCTTCTTTTGACAGAAGAAAGGCACCTTCAGTCTACCTTCAGTTCCTCAACAGCATGCCCATTTGGCCCCGTATCTGTGGGCTCCACATCCATGGATTCAACCAACCATACAGGGAAAATATTTTTTAAAAATGTTAACTCATTGGTGATGTATTATATTATTTGTAGTACTTGAGTAGTTGAGTCTGTACTAACATGTACAGACCTTGATTCTTATCATTATTCCCTAAACAATACAGTATAACAACTATTTACATAGTACTTACGTGGTCTGACAGTTACTTTTGCAAGCTCATCCTAGAAAAAGTGTTACATGCCTAATTGCTGAATGTCACTATAGTCACCTTAGAAGTACTCCCTTTGGGAAGCTATGCACTGATACCAGTGCCTAGTTCATCCTTTGGAGAAATTTTGGAACTTTTCTGGAATAGCCATCAGAGCTATTGTCGTACTTTTTAAAGATTATGACACCTCACAGAATTATTTGTACAGTGCTGCTAACGTAAGTGTACGGTGGCAAGTTCGTGACCTTAATTGTTAGATTTTGGTCACAGCTCTGATGGCCATTCCAGAAAAAGAGTTTCAAAATTTCTTTGAAGAGTGGACTAGGTGCTGGCATCGGTGCATAGCTTCCCAAGGGGAGTACTTAGAAGGCGACTGTAGTGATATTCAGCAATGAGGGATGTAGCACTTTTTCTAGGATGATTTTGCAAAATTAATTGTCTGACCTATTGTATTACATATTATAAATAACCTATAGATTATACAAAGTATACAGGAGGATGTGAGTAGGTTATATGCCAATACTACACCATTTTATTATTTATTATATATTATTCCTGATACCATGTAAGGAACTTGAGCATCTGGGGATTTTGGTATCTGAGGGGATCCTGGAATTGGTTCCCTGCACATACCGAGGGATGACTGTGTCTTCATTGTGCCTCTTAATGACTCCTACTGTTGCTTAGGTGGGCCAACCCACTAGGTTACAGAACACATTTGTTATTTTGAGATTAAAGAGCAAAGGCAAGGTTTATTCTCAAGATATAGTTGACGCAGTGAAAGAATTGTGGTTGATAAAGGGTCTCATACGGGGAAAGTGTTTATTAGTCTTTAACTGGAACTAATACAAAGCAGAATTAACCAAAGGACAATGCTGTACGTGAGGAGATAACAGCAGAGGTCCTGTGTGTAATTAGTACATTGTGAACATGTTCTCATTTCATATGTTAACATGGGCAACACCAAGTTCATAATTCAGAAAGGGAATACACTTCTAAGTGTGTCAGGTTCATTGCTTTTCACCTCTTATCTCACGAAAGGACACCCACCATATGGTATTTGTGTACTCTTGCCATAACAATTCCTCCTGTCAAAAATGATTTTCTCCAGAAGTATGGTATGTTAAGTTCTTGGCCCATTATTCAAAAAAGGAAGAAAATAACATTTGTTAACCAGCATTTTTGAAAATACTGTTTTGGCATATGAATGAAGAATTAATAACCCACTTTAAGTGTTGACACTATTTATGTGTTTTTAAAGTTAATAAGGATACATCATTTTATAAACTGTAAAATAGCTTTCTTCCTGATCTCATTATCTAGACATGGATTGTTCCCCCCAGAGTTTCATATTCCAAAGTGGTAGGGAAAAGTGACAAAGAGATTTTGACACCAGTTATTTGTGAAATCACCTGGAAGCTAAGACATGGTTCTCCCATAAATGATGTGAAATTTGCAATAATAAATAATTCCCAGCTTTTGAGAATAATAATCCAAAGTGTCTTACTTGAGTGATCATTCCAAATATAGCCCCTCATGTTGTTTTGCTTATTACTATAATACTTAGAAGGAGACATGGCCGAAGAGTTCCACTTTAATTTTTCATTATGTTCAATGGAACTTTTTCTTTAAACCTTCATGAACTATGTAAAGTGGAGAAAGTGTTGCTTTTTACTTCTAAATATTTAGGGGTATAGGAACGTCCTCCCAACCCCCTTACTTAAATAATTTCATTTGTCAGTTCTTTGTAAATAAGTAAAACTTTTTTGTCCTAAAAGTGTTAAAAATTAAAAGAAAAGAAAAATGCCACTTCCTTAAGGTCACAGGCCAGTCTACCAAAAATGTATGTATTTTGCTGCATAGGAATCTTGTTTCTGTGGACGATTTTTAAAATTGGTATTTCAAGAATGAACTTTCTCTTTTGCTCCCTTCCAGCTCCAAAAATAAGAGTTTATAGATAACAACGTTTATGTTATTAGCAGTCTAATTATTCTCCCATTGCATCTGGCCATGGTTCAGTCGTTAGTTTAATAAGATTAATCATACTGCTTTTAGTACTGGAGAAGGCGCTGTTGTGTTGTCCAAGTATTATTTAATGTTCACAATCAATGCTTCCTGAGGTATGACTGGATGTGAGTTTCATTATTCTGCATTTCTTGACTGGTCAGGTTAGTGTAATTATATAGACTATGAGGAAAAAGAGGGAAACCTTTTTTTTATTTGTTGACATTGCTCCTACTTCTGGTGAAATTAAGAAACTGGGAAAAGCTGTTATCTTCTAACCATGACCTTGTTTTAGTTGAAGTACCTCTGATGTTTTTGCAAAGCAGAGTTCATATCAATATAAATATATGATGATGGAAAGAGAACTGACTTCGTGTAGTGAACACGTAATGCAATGCGTACATGATGTACTATAAACTTGTACACCTGGAACCTATGTGATTTTTACTAACAAATATCAACCCAATAAATTTAACAATAAAA
Source organism: Lyroderma lyra (assembly GCA_004026885.1). NCBI lineage: Eukaryota > Metazoa > Chordata > Mammalia > Chiroptera > Megadermatidae > Lyroderma > Lyroderma lyra. The sequence goes on along the minus strand of PVJL010002061.1, from coordinate 35,212 downwards.
ATATAGAAAATGGTTAATTAAAACCTTGTGGTAAGTCTTCTGCCTACTGCAAGATATCACAAAAGAAACTAGTTGTAATTTTGTAATTGAGGTTTGCATATATCTGGCATTCACACATGTATTTTGGAGACTTAGAATAAACTTGATTTTCTGAAATCCCTTATTGGATGGGTACTGTGTTTGACTGTTAAAGGGAAGCAAATGTGTCTATGAACAGCTGCTTGATTAAAAGCTGAGCCCCAGTCTGTCAGGATGAGTTAGAATTGGCCAGGACCCAATTGTATGTGATTGTATTTCATCTATTTCCTATCTCCACAGATGGATCTATTTCTTTGAATATTTTTAGTTTGTCCTCTTGCAATGGCAGAATGACAGTAGATTCCATTGACCAGAAAGAGTTAATGATGCTTTTAAGTAGATAGTTATATTTCCCATAGTAGTTTTAAAATTTATGAATCAAATAAGCAACTGAGAGTTTTCAGTACTTTTTCACATCTTTGGAAGTGGTCTCAAAAGCCTGGTCCAAGGAAAATTAGGCCATTTATCTTTCCAGGGGTTTCCATGCCTTCTCAACACATATGTGTTAATGGGATAAGTAAGAGTGTTTTTCACTCTTGGAACCTGCAGGCTGTCAAATGGAGTGGGGTGGGGAATGGAAAGTTTACTGCTTCCTCTGTCTGCCAGGGTTTATTATGGAAAGTGTTCACCAGATAATTGAGTTTAATTTGTAGCAGAGGGGAAGATTTGTATTGTAAACAAGAAAGTTCTTTGAAGATAAATCATGTCACTCTCTGTTGCAAGGATGCTTGAGGAAGTCTTGATTTTCTTTTTTTAATGGCCTGGAGTGGGAGGGTGTTTTCTTTTTCCCCTCATCCTTTTACTTCCCTTTCGTTAGACTACAAAGTGTTAGTGGAGCTGCAAGGTGATAATTAGTAGTCTTCACCTGAATTTTTTTATTTTTTTGCAAGCTGGCTAATTAAAATGCATAAAAACTTTCACATTTCTTCCCAAAGAGAAACATAGCTTCTTTTGACAGCTGCCTTTCTGTCCTTCTCTGTCACCCACTTTGCTTATTGACTGCTTCTTTATACAGATGAGAACTCCAATACACTTATTTGTAACTTAAATGTTAGGGAAATGAGTCCTACTTGTAAATGCAAGGTTTGTACCAACATTTTATCAGTATTACAGCATACATATTATACTCCTATTAAGTCATTTATTTAGTTCTTCTAGTTTCCTTACATTGGGTTTTTTCCTGTTTAGTCATGTGTCATTTTAAATGCCTTAGGTAATAGGGTTCCTACAGTCTTCCATGTTGCAATATATCACTGATTCAGGGTTTCTGAGTTAATACATATGCCATCTCTCATCCTAGACTTTACTATCACACCAAGAATCAACTAATTTTTCAACATTTTAAACACAGTATTCGTAGGTATTGAGCATGAGGTAGTATAGATCTAGGTTTGTATTTTTATTTCAGCTGTCTTGCTTCAGATAATATATTATTATTGATGAATTTTGATTTTATAGTCTAAAATGGTACTAGATTTTTATGAGACATTAATACAGACATCAATACGGTAGTACATTCTACATTTGCCTACTTCGAATTATCAAATTTATGGGGGTTTTCAGCTTTACGGTTTTCAAGTTTTTGTCATCTAAGAAAATATCTGTCATGGAATTAGTAATGATTGCTTAATTGTGTTTGTGCATACGTGTGTGTATGTATTTTCTAACCAACACCACATTGGGTTGCCTCTTTGTACATATTTTTGATTTTTGTGCTAATATCCAAAATAATTTTAACTAAACATTTGTGTAACTACATAAACTGTAAAAAAAATAATAATCTCATGCTACCTATAATACAATTAATACCATTAGAAATGCTAAATCAAAATTATAAATTACTTTAAGGACTTGAATTTGATCTTTTAAAATGCTGATGTATCTAATAGTTACCATTAAGATAGGAAACTAGTTTTAAAAGAATAGTTTAATTAAGCCAGAAACAAGAGTGTGAAATGGGACAGATGCTCTGAAATTCTGAAACAGATGAAAGTAGCTCATCTTGTGGATTGCCTCACTGTTTAGTAGTTGTATGTTACATGATTTAAAAAAATCACACCTATAAATTTTTAACTATTGGGTAATATCTATAGATATAATAGATTTTTTTCTTTCTCAGCTGAAAATATAAATTTAAGCCACCTATCTAAAAGGGAATAAAACCTAGTAACTGATGCCCATAAAATGTATGTAACACTTCCCTACCCAACATGGGCTAATGATAACTGACTACTGGCAGGAAATAGAAATTCTCAAGACTCTCACACTTAAAATCTCAGAGCAGAGAACTTGTGATCAAGCCCTGTTAGTGAAGTATAATCATGAGGATATTATTAAAGAGAATGTATTCTACTCATTTTCCATCTGTTACAACTTCTAGTTATTGTTTGTACATTAAATCTTCAATGAACTCATCCACGAAGTTGAGTGCTTTTTTTGTTTGTTTGTTTCTGTTTTTCTGGTCAATGAAGTCATGTTGGGGTTAACTAGGAATCCATTTGTTAATACATTCAAGCTTTATTTTTTAAATTTTCATAAAATGTATTAGGATATTTTGGCTATTATAACACTATTAATGGATGTGATTATATTTTTAATTAGGGACTGTGCATTGACTTGTGTGAATAACTTTTCAAATTTGAATTTTCATCTTAGAGTTCTGTGACACAGGCTATACCCCAGAAGTTTGAGGGAAGTGAAAATATTTCTTTGAGTAACTGATATAAATTTCTTCTGTTGGCAGATTGAATTTTTCTTCTAAGATTGGAGTAAAAAAATAATTTTAAGCTTTAAACATGTTTTATATAATTGATCAGGTTCTGTTTAATTAAGGCTTTATTGTATTTCTTCTTATGAAAAGCTTATTTTGAAAAGAAGGAATTTGGAAGTATTCCAGATATCTCTAAAATTCATACTTAACAATTTCTTCATTGAGATTTTTTTGATTGGCATGTGATTCCTATGTTGTGTTCTGAAATATCCAAAATCACAACATCTTGATAGGGTCTGCTCTATTTTTGAGTTGTTTTAAATAGTAACTTTAAAATTTGCATTAATTGAAAAGTACCTTGTCATAACATTTGCTTTGTGTCATGAAAGGTTATCTATATTTGGAAGTAACATTTTGGTAAAAGGAAGATTATGGAATATTTATGAACTTTCTCACAGATTCATAGGTTATTAGAACAGGATAGAATTTTAGAGCTTTTCAACCACAACCTTCTCAGTTTACCATCGCAGGGAAGGCAGCCTAGAGAGATTAAATGACTTGCCCAAGGACACACAGCTGAAGAATAGTATAGAGTAGATTGTAACCCTGGACTCGGGGCTCTAGGTCAAGTATTTTATTTATTTATTTATTTTTTGCTTTTTGGTATGTGGGTAGCTCCCTGGCTGGGAATCGAACCCAGGCCGCAGCGCTGACAGCGCCAGCGCCAAAGCCTTAAGCCACTACACCATCAGGGAACTCCCTAGGTCAAGTATTTTTACCATGGAAAATTCTAATAAATATAATAAAACTTTTCAAAAAAAATTATGGTGTAAAGCTGGAAAAGGAGGAGTGAATTATATTTTAAGTATACTTCATTATGGTCAATTAGTTTTTGTGTATATATGTTTATTTAGTTAAATTTGTTTTCTATCAAAGATGTTTAATTCAAAGATAATTTTACTTAGTTTCATTACCTAGTTTTAGGATTATTGCTCCTTAATTTCAGCTCCATAAGATAATGGAAAGGAGTAGGGATACTGTGTAAAACACTTTAAATTCTTGGATTATTTTATGGCTTTAAACAAATATTTGAAGGAAAAATATGAAAATTACATATTGTCTGTTAATGAGTTTTGATTTCCAGGAAACAAGTTATAACCTCAGCTTTCATGTAACCGAATTGCATGGTATAGAACAAATACCTGTGCACTTTTAATTTTGTTGTAGTTGATTTCTTCATAAGCAAATGTTTTGGGAACCTTTAATAAACATATATGGTAAATACCAGGGGTACCAAAAATATATATACACATTTTAAGAGATGTTATCTATATATTACTTTTCCAAGTTGAATTAAGGTAGCAATGTGCAGTATGATGTTCATTCAAAAGATGGTGTTAACTGAATGCTAATGCCACAGGCAGACCAGTCAAAGACAATGGTAGAAGCATGCAAGACCATTTTGAAGTGGTATTCGAAATTTGAGAACATTGTTTGAGTTTCCTCCAGTTCTCCTGACTTAACAAACACCTTGACTTCTATCTGTGGAGGACCTTTAAGGATGTCGTGTATGGTAGAAAACCAGCTACACCAGCGGTACTTCAGGAAGAAATTGAAACGGCATGCACAGCGACACAAGTGGACACTTTGGTCAGTGTTGCTCAGGCAGTAGTTGGCCATAATCAGAAGTGTCTGGACACTGGTGGCAACCACTTTGAGCACCCCTTGTAGTTGTAGAAGTCAAATGTGACTTGTGTTCATTTTTTATTATCAATATATATTGAGTATTACAATTTAATACAATTTTTTTTCCTTTCTTAAAATGTGTATACATTTTTTGGGCACACCGTATTGTCACAGCCTTATTTGGTACAGAGCCAAAAGAAACTGTTGATATCTTTATTTATAGTCTTTCTTCATTATAAATCTGTTTAAGTAACCAAAATCAATAATATAACCAACTGGAACGAATACTGATTGTTTTCTTAGAGAGACAGACAAGATAATGCCACAGCCACTTGGCATCAAGTTGGTGCTTCAGGAACTCCATGCCCCTGGCCACAAATGGTAGAATTTTCCAGAAAAAGTGCTGCTCCAAATTCTCCTGGGCCATTGGTATTCACAGTGTGCAGCCTGTTTTCATATTATAGAACCAAAAATATTTCTTTTTTAAACTGCATTTTATAATCCTGTTTCCTTTTTTGTTTGTTTATATATATATATAATAATAATAATTTATCAGTTGAGCCTAGACTCTTGCTTATATCACTTAATTTATTGCTTAACTGCCTATTTACTGAGTATCCATCTAATATATAAGTACTTACTATTAAGTAGCTGGTGAAAGCAGGGTGTTTTTTCTAGGCTAATGTGTTGATGATTAAAATTAGCTCTGCTGTATGTATGTATGTATGTATGTATGCATTTTACCTGACTTGAAATTTACACTGTAATTTATTTTCTTACTACCTGCAAACCAGTTTCAATTGCAGTGTTATGGATTCGTAGGTATTTAGCATTGCTCACTATATACTGATAGCTTATTTTTGTACTTTATGTTTCTTTCTAGTTACCATTGTAGTTTCTCAGACAAGTAATTTGGGGCCATTACCCTCAACCCTTTCCACCTTGCCCACAAATAAAAAATAAATAAGGCCTCTAATGTTTAATTAACTCCAAACCACAAGATACGTTGTAGGATTTTTAATATTTAATTTACATTAAGTACCCAGACTCTTGACTTAAAAAAGCAAGGGAATCATTTTTTTGCATATCTATTTAAAAATAAATAATCTGCTCTGCAATTGCTCTTCCTCAAGATACCCACTACTGTCATTCACTTTTTGGATCCTCATTGTTGACATGGGCCTCTTGTCCTGCAGGGCTGGGTATGTAGAAATGGAAAGCAGGGATATTGGTCTATGGTACTGTACTTCATGCTTCTAGTTAGGAGAAAGAAAACAAAACACTTCAAGAAATGATTCTGCAGAGATGGATCAGAATACCCAGACTGTGCTTGAAATTTTCATTTCTCAATTCTTTAAGCACTTTGCAGCCCATCAATTTCAAACACTGGGGATTTCATTTCTCTGTTTAATAAAAAAAAAACAAAAACACCCCATCTTTTCTACTAAAATTAACTCAGTTTATGGAAAATGTAGCAGTTTCCCCCAAAGAGGGAAGAACCATTTGCTTTTGCTCTCTCTTTTTGCTCTCTCTAAGACACAGATCCAATTCATAGCAGCGAGGTTTCAGCTCCATAAGGGTGGTGACTTACTCGTAGACACTTCTTACAGATGGCTTGGGAAATGCGAACATGCTTTAGCTTCTCCCTGTGCACTCTCACACACGTTCCGTCTTGAGCAGTTTGAGACATAAGAAAACGCCTAGTAGAAACGGAGAGGTCAGAGGAAAACTCAAACTGTTGTTCAAGTGGCTAATTTTGGCTTTGCTAGGATAGTCATAATGGCCCAAATAGAGAGCCTTTGTAGGGTAAAGTCATTCTTTTCCTTTCATGTATTTGGGATCCTTCTTAAGCAGTTGAGGAAATTAGAAACCCCTTCATGCAGAGGGCAGATTTTTGTAATCTCTTGTGTGTTTCCAGCTATGCAATTTAGTTTCCTGGATTCCAGAAAAAGTTTATTCTTGTAGTTCAATAAGTTCTTTCTTTCTTTAAAACCCTGAATCCCCAAAACTGCTATTTTAAGCAGACATAACATTTTACGTAAATTAAATTGCACACAGGTATTAAAATAAACTGGGTGAGATTAAATTCCCAAATGTGTTAGGGAGTATTTGTTTCTAAATCACAGGTGTGGTTACAGTATACTCTCCAGGTGGCCTTTGGAGAAATATACATTAGTAGTTTTCTGTTAAAGAAATGCATACAGGTGAGGATGACTTTGCAAGGCAGGGAAATCTACCACTGTCTTCATTATGGTAGATGAAAATTAAGTTATGTGTAGTCAGGAGGGCCACATAAATAGCTCCAGGGATCATATGACACTGCTAGGAAGGTAGAGTTGATGTGGATAGTTTAAAATTGTGGAACATGGTGATGCTCTAGAATACCCTGAAAAAAAAAAGCTCGACTATAAAATAAAATATTAAGTAGGAAGCCAACTACTAAGGTTTTCTAGATACCTTGTGTTATAACTGGAAGGTGATTTAAACCATTAACATTAATTCTAGTCATAGCAGTAGCCATTAAACTTTTATATTAATTCTAGTCGTAGTAACATTAGAGGCAAAATGTATTTCCCAAATCATCAGTTCACTAGATGATCAGTTCTCTACTGGGTTGGGGAGGTTCTAGAATTTGTTGAGATCAGACATGATGTGCCACATGTAATACTTGTGAACAAATTTTTGATACTAATACTTGTTAACAAAATTTTCAAATTTGCCCCCTTTTTTAAAAGCGTACGTCTGAGTGAATTCTAGTTTACCCCTCCTCACACAGTGTTTGTCTTATTCACCTCCATTCATACCTTCTTGCTTGGTGGGACAGATGGGCGTAGCTTCAGCTAGTGAATTGGCACATGCCATTGCCACGTAGTGTCCTGTGGTGAGTTATCTTCTCAGTAATAACTGTGGAGATTCTAATAATGGTATTTTTTAAGTCTCAACAAAAAGATTTTAGGCTCTTAAAGCTTTGAGAATATATGTGCGTGAATGATACTGAATTATCTTATGGGTAAAAACTCTGCCAAGCTAGTCAGATGACCACAGAGAATTTGTGCCATAAACCACATTTGAGGAAACTCAGGATTCCTCTGGTTTGCTCATATATGAGGGCTGTCCAAAAAAAATCCAGCCACAAATGCCTCTATTTTTCCTATTTTATGGCTGGATACTTTCCAGACAGCCCTTGTATACCATAGTAGTCTAGTATGGTGTATTAGTAAGGGCTCTCTATGGAAACAGAACCAATAGGATGGATGCACGCACGCACGCACGCACACACACACACACACACACACACACATAATTTATTGTAACAAATTAGTTCACATGACTATGGAGGCTGACAAATCCCAAGGTCTGCGGGCTGAGTTGGCAAGCTGGAAACCCAGGAGAGCTAATGGTGCAGCTCCAGCCCCAGGGCCCTCAGGTTTAAGACCCAGGAAAAGTTGATGTTTTGGTTGAGGTCCATAGGTGGGAAAAGCCAATGTCCCAGTTCAAAGGCAGTCAGATAAGAGGAATTTTATTTTACTCTAGGGAAGGTCAGCTCTTTTGTTCAGGGCTTCAACTGATTAGGTGAGGCCACCAACTTTAAGAAAGGCAATCTGCTTTGCTCAGTCTGCTGACATAAATGCCAATCTCATCCAAAAACATCCTCACAGAAATAACCAGAATAATGTTTGCCCAAATACCTGGGCACCTCATGGCTCAGTAAGTAAGACACAAATTAACCATCACACATGGTATCTGTACAGTGCCCAGAACAATTAACAATCATCAGTGCTCAATAAATTTTGATCGATGAATGGTTGTAGGATGTATGGATAAATGAATGAAAGTTCACTGCAGAACTTAAAAGAATTGTAAGTTTCCATCTTGTAAATCTGGGAACACTTCTGTTTTTGCTGGTTAAACATCGATAATTTCACAGATGTTTATTTGAAATATAGTAATTTTTCACCTTTGTGTTTAAGATATGGGCCAACCTAAAGATTATTCCTATCTTTGAACATACTCAAAAAGATCTAAACTTTTTTCTCCTCCAAAATTGTACATCTTTTGACTTGCTATTTGCTTCCTTTAGTATCACATAGCTTCTCAATTGTTCTTATATTTCCATGGCCTCTTTTTCTTACCAAGGTAGTATTTAATGTTTATATTTAATTTTGTCTGTGTTCATTTTTATTTATATTTAATATCTATGTTTAATATCTAATTTATTTTGGTAGTGATTGGGTTCTGCCTTTCGTAAACTTTACAGTGGTCCCTTACCAGTTTGCCATTATTTAGTGCCACATTTTTACATTTTTCTGCTTTCATTAAAGGTAGCTGACAGGCATACTGCTGAAATGCTTTCGAGTGTTTCTGAGTGCAAGAAAGCTGTGTTGTGCATTTTGTAGAAAATAATGTATTTTAGACAAGCCTGATTCAAGCACAAGCCATACTGCTGTTTGCCATGTGTTCAGTGTTAATGAGGCAACTATATATATTTAATACGGTGTCTTTACACAGAAACACATGAAGAACAAGGTTATATATTGACTGGTTGACAAATATGTTGTAATCGAAAGCTTGCAGAACCCCAACTTAGTATTTCTCCTAGGACCAATAGTTACGTATTCGTTATATCACTGTTTGAAGCGACTTTAGAGAACTTAACCATCATGAATAACAAGATCACCTTTCATTTTTTTCTTTTTTAAAAAAAATTGTGTTCTACTGTACATTTTTGCATTTTTTCTTAATGGTATATGTTGACTATTTTCCTGTGTCATTAAGTATTCCTTAATATCTTTTTAATGTCTGTGTAGCAGTACAGCACACAAATGGGTTGTCAGTTTACTTAATAAAAGTTCTTTTATAGAACACTTACTAGCGCCCACTCAACTTTTTGCTATTACATGCGATTCTGGAATAAACATTTTTGTAGGTTAATCTTTATCACATCCATGGTTAGCTCCCTAGGATAAGTTTTGTGCAAATGAAATTTTTGGAACACAGGATATGTAAATTGAGACTTTTGCTCTTTGCAAGATTCTTTTGTGATCTTTGTGTTCTTTTCTGAATAAAAGGCAATTCACAATCCGTTTTTATCAAATTTTGAAAATTATTAGAATATAAGAAAATTGTAGAAGTGGTTTTTATCTCTTATTGCAATGGCCATTTATAGTAAATATGTTTTAATGTGTTTAAGTTGCAATGCAGTGTATTTTAGATACAGAGAGAATTGAAGATTAGATAAGAATACAGTTGCAGGAACTGTTAGAGAGTATTTTATTTCAACCCCTCTTTTTTTTTTTTTTTTTTTTTTTTTTTTTTGGTGTGGTTCCCTGACCAGGAATCAAGCCCCGGCTGTGGTGGTGAGAGTGCCGAATTCTAGCCACTAGGCCACCAGTTGGAGGCTGGTTTGAATATTTTATTGTGAATTCAGTTTTTGTAAAAAAAAAACAACACTGCATAGCTTTATTTTCTTCTAAATATTACAATCCATAGGTACAGAGGAGAACGTAGACTGTTTCCCTCCATTTCAACCCCTCTTTGTTCTTTGGTTTCTTGTTTTCTAGCTTTATTTTAGATATCTAAATTCAGAAAACACCAATCACATATCTGTTCTTTGTAGAGGCAGGTACAGAAGTAAAGAAGGGGTACCATTCCCTTCTACCCAGCAGGTCAGAGCAGGTCCACCCAGGGGCGCCTAACCTTTTGGCTTCCCTGGGTCACATTGGAAGAATTTTCTTGGGCCACACATAAAATACACTCACACTGATGATATCTGATGAGCCAAAAAAAAAAAAAAGAAAAAAAAAAGGGTGGGGCACAAAAAACATCTCATAATGTTTTAAGAGCTTTCATGACTTTGTGTCAGGCCTCTTTCAAAGCCGCCCTGGGCCACATTCGGCCCAAGGGCTGCAGGTTGGACAAGCTTGATAGACTGTGCTACAGAGAAGATTCTGATTAATGCTTCTGGAGAAATCTAAACCGAATGCATTGGAAATACAGAGGTCGGAGGCAATACTACTTTCTGCAGTGAGAATCAGTGACTGAAAGAGGCAGCATGTGTGCTAGACATTGAAAGATAAGAGGACTTAGTTTGTGGAAATAATTATCTAATGCTGTAAATTTACATACTTCTACATTGGCAAATCTTTACTTTTGCACGTGATCTTTCTCGAGTGGGGAGCATGTCCAACTTATTTATTTTAAGCATGGATTCTACAACTGAGGAATTGTTGATGTATGCTATTTAATTCTTATTTGCAAAGTACATGTGGCATTTCATAGTTTGTACATTTCTAAATAATGGATTTCTTTGTTTCTGCAAAGTCTTTATGATAATAAATTGTGGAGTACATAATATCAGATTATGTCACTATGTTTTAATTTGCTAACATTCTTCCCTAATTTGATCTTTTTGGATTTCGTTCTACTTTTTCATTAATTCAGATAATGCTGAAAGAACAACTTCATGCTTTTGTCTTTATTTCTTGTAGAGTATTTTTAGAGCATATATTCCTAGGAGTGGAATTACTTGGAACTGCCTTATTGCTTTTGTTGTATACTTCTTACTGCTTTCCAAAAATGTGTTGCTAGCTCATAGTATTCACTACAATAGTTAGCCCAGGATTATATGTTATGTGTCCTCAAAACAAACAAACAAAAAGGAATCTTACTTCTGAGCAGCCATAAAATAGCATCTCAAAGTTGCCCTAACTTATATTTCTTGGATTAATAGCAAGTTAATAGCAAGGGTCAGTCTTTTTCTAATAGTATTTACTATTAGAATTTTGTCTTGTATAAAATAATTTTTTATAATTTTTTATCCAAATATAGTCTATGCTTAAAAGAGCATTTTCTTTGCTACAGTTAAGTCATTCAGTTCTTTATAGAGTTATTCCAAGTTAAGTATGTTTTTATGTATGTAAAATTTAAACTCTATAACATGTACCTTTAAAAACCTAGTACTATAGAAGGAATAGTATCTCGTGTTAATGGTTCTCAGGAATCCAGACACTTTAAGGAATAAAATCATGTCTGAACCACTCTCATAATGACCCATGAAAGAAGCAGGACTAGTGCAAAATGTATAATTCCCAAATAGTTGATTTTCTGAAGTTGGAATGCACCCAGTGATTCATAGTAATAAATTCGGTGCTTCATATCAATTATTTCACCCTCTTTTGTGTTGGTATTGTATATCATATATACATTCCACTGTGAAATTTAATCATAGTACATTGTAATTCTTTTTTACTTGCCTATGGTCCCTCTTCTGTATGGTTCCAAAGGAGTAGAAACCCATAGTCAGATTCTTTTCTTTTTTTAATTCTTTATGCCTAGCAAGTAACAGTGCAATCACTCCTAAGATTGTTTATTCATTCAGCAAGCATTTGTTGGATGTACAAGTGCTATACTAAGCTTTCTTGGACATAGAGTATATAAAGGTGAAAAAGCCCTGGTACTTGAACTCTAGCCAGATCATTTACAGGAAGGAACATTCTAGGTCCCTAGGTAATTGACAGATTGTGAAGTCTGATGTGAAGTTTTATAGCTTAGAATGGTCTTTAAGCACTAAAATATATGAGTTGAGACACCCTATTAAAGCAGCAATGATCAGATATTACTGAGAAAATATGTATCATATTTTTCTGTGTATAAAATTCCCCATGTATAAGATGACCCCAACTTTTCTAACCCAACATTAAACCCTCTCAGCTGCTTACTCCCATATATAAGATGACCCTCAATTTTTGCCCTAACAATTTTAGACAAAAGTGTTGTCTTATACATGGAAAAATTCAGTAATAACATGATACAAACTTTTTAAAGGTTCTTTTACCAAACTTGATAGATTTTTAATTAAGTTGGTATGGCTGACTGTAAAACCCTACCCTCATTTGTTAAAAGCTTTAAGTCAGAAATGTTGTGTTTAGAGCTGGCAGAGACCTTGAAAATCATCTATTCGAAACTTTTTTTACAGTTGAGGAAACTGAACTTCAAAGTAGTTGTGACTTTCCTGAGGCTGATTGAGGTGTTTGTTTTTTGAAAAGAAAACATTTCAACAATATAGAAGTATTTCTTCATAAATATACTGAAGAACTTTATGCATCTCTTCTCACGTTTGAACCTAGGAGTTTTTAATCAGATGCAAGCATAATTTAGATGTATCCCTGGGCTAAGAGAGTGTGATCAGTTGGCCCTGAGGGCAGTCTGTCCTCACACACTGTCCCATGTCTTTTTATCCAACATATACCTCCAAAAATGCTTTGTGGATCTGAGAACTGTGATATTTCTTATATTTGTATGCTCTTTGTTTTTAAAAAGTTAAGATTGAAATTTATTTTGAGGTTCAGTTCGGGCCCTCTTTGTGGCAAAGACATGTACAAATTACTACTGGATTGTGAGTTTCAGTTTTTGATTTTGAGTTTTAATTTTTTGATATAATTTCTAATTGTATAATAATGAAGTAGAAAACTATGTCCAGGAAATTGTGTTAATCATGCAACTGGCTGGCAGTAATAGTGTTTTTTAACAATGTTGTATCTGACCTGTATGATCAAGTGTTTTATTGTTTTTGAGAACAATGTAATTTTTTCTTTATTTTTTTCTTTTTTTAACTTTGCTTAGACTTTAAAAGATAAAGACTTATCTTAATCACACTAGACAAAGCTAAGCTAGTGGCCTCCATATGAGATTAGAATGATGTAAAGAACAGAGAGAAATCTTTGAAACTCTATGTCATCTAGTCACTGAATTCTAAAAATTAGAACTTCTACCTTATTACTTATTACATGGAAAGTCTTTCAATTAAGATGAAGGGCAAGAAACCCTACTTAACATCTTCTTCTAACTTGAGCTTTGTTTCTAATCTGAGGTTTTAATTCTTGACTACTTCTTAGTGGAGTATTTGATTTCCCTGAAATGCCAAATTTTGTACGGATAAGTATATTTTTTTTCTGAAGAAGGTTTAGAACATCATCAACTCTTGACAAAAGGAAGATGAGGGGAAACTTTGCTCCAGACATTGATGAAGTACCTGCTAGATTATGGTAATTTATGAAATGATAAGCAACTTTGTTGTCACTACCTATTTAAACATTTTAAAATGACAGAAGTACCAATTCACTGTTGCTTACTTTTGTAATTTGCTCAATAAGCTGAAAAATATCCAAATTCACTGGTTGTCTTTGGACAAAGCATCTAACTTAGATGTAGAGAGATGGCTTAAATATAAGGCCTAACCTTGAATACTGACACATTCCACTTAGTTGCCAAGAAAATTTCTTTTTAATGGACTTCATCCTTCACTGTTAAAATGAGAAGAGGTGTGAAGATTCTGTGATTCTGTCTTTCTCTTCTAATTTTATTAATTCTGTGGAATTAATTAGAAATGATTTTTATTTTAGTGTAATATGCATGTATTTAAAAAGATATCGAATTCAAAGTAGTTCTTTCATTATGGGGTATATTAGTCAACCCATGTGATTTGATACCACCCCTGAATGTGAATTTTGTCTTGCTATGGTTCCCTCAAAGATATTTCTAACAAAATAATATATATTGGAATTTTCAATTGCTTAGTTTTTGTGAAATTTTTACAGCTTCATTCTTTTTTTTGAATGGGGTTATTTTTTCTTTTCTGATCTATATTTTATTCCCATTTCTTGTAATAAGGCCTATGACAGAATTGTGATACTTGGTCTAAGTGCACTTTAATTACATTGGGCTTCTAAGTGGTGATGACCAATATTTATATGTCCCAACCATTCCTCTGACTTTTTCTTTATTTTATAATAAGTATTTCAAATATATAATCAGAAATAATCCTTAGTGAAAAAAAAAAGGTAAGTTCAACGACTAGCAATAAGTGTTGTTGGTTTGGCGTCATGGTCAGTAATTTCTCTGACTTTCCCACAGTTTTCTTTCCTTGCCCCAGGAGATAAACGGTGTTGGCTGAGAACATTAGATATTGTACAGTCACTTGGAAATGAAATACCAGTTTTTCATTAGTGAGGATGTCATGGGCTTCATTGATCCCCTCAAAAATCACATGTTGAAGTCCTAACCCACACTAGCTGAAAAAAATGACTATTTTTGGAGATAGGGTCTTTTTTTTTTTTTGGTGGTAGTTCCCTGACTGAGAAGAGATAGGGTCTTTACAAGTGGTATTTAAGTCAAAATGTGATCATTGGGGTGGGGCCTAATCCAACTTGAAGGACACAGACATGACCAGAGAGAAAAACCATGTGAGGAAACAGGGAGAAGACATGGCCATTTACAAACCCAGGGTGGGGGTGGGGGATGGGGCGAGCCTTCAAGGAATCAGCCCTGCCAACACCTTGATCTCAGACTTCCAGTCCCCAGAATTGTTAGAAAATAAATATCTGTTTTTTAAGCCACCCAGTCTGTGGTACTACGTTACAGCAACAGCCCCCAGCAAACTAATATAGGGGGCCTTGTTTAAAAAGTGATTAAAGTAGCCTAGGTAACCAAATGAAAATATATAAATCTATCATTTTTCTTTGGAAACAAAATTTTTATTAATGTCTCTTTCTCATAAAATCCTTTTGCGGGTATCGTAAAACCATTGTTATTTTAAAATGTTAATTAATTTTGCAATGGCAATTCCTTCAAATAGCAGATTAGTAGGTGTTCTTTAAGGTGTATTTTATTGTGAAGCTTTGGGAAACCTATACTTTGAAAAATAATTTGAGCTAATCATTAGGATTAATTGCTTCATTCCCATTAAAATATTGTTTTGTCTTCTTTGATGGTAAGAGAAATTAATGAGGTAGTTTTCCACTACTTTACAAAAACATATTGGAAGAATTGCAAAATCTTTGCCATACACACTGAAGGGCAAAGTATATTGGCTAGCTGAACTAAAGGGAATTAGACCCAATTAGTTACAGAGTAGGTAACGGGCATTTAAGTGTCAGGGGGTGTTTTTCACTTTCTTTCTATGTCTTAAAGTGATTTCAGAACAATGAGGACAATGAAGGAAATAAGAAATACAGTTTTGTCACTTTTTCTCTTAATTTAGTTTATGATCCCGAATGTCAATTTCTAGTAGAAAAAAAAAAAAAAAGAACTCTTTGAAATCCTATTGGTATTACAGAAACCAGTACTCTTAAGTTTATTTCTTCTTTGGCTTCATATCAGAGTATATCTAGATCCTTACATTTTTACTTCATCCTGGAAAATATGGGAACATTAGCCTATACAATCAAATGTAAAATCAATGTAATCTGCCCAAAGAACTAACATATTGGGTATTAACTTGTAGAGACAAATGCTTTTTCAGTCCTCTTGTTATTTCACCACTATTACATATAGAAATTTAAGGTGTAATGACTATTATCTCAGTGTTCTAGTTGTAGCCAGAGTGAAAAGGAATAAAAGGACCTTTTTTTTCCCCTTCTTTCCCAAATCAGAAAGATCCATGGTGCATTAGAAATACCATACTGGCTTCTGGGTGTTTTTAGGCCATGATAAATACAACGTTCTACAGTACAATAAAATAAAATGTGTCTTTTGCCCTGAAGTTATATTTTAGCTTTCATTAAATTCTTACCTACCATAAAGTTGGAAGGAGAAAAGCATTTAGAGCGTTTCCAAGAGTTTACTGGAATGCAATAGAAGATCCTCTAAAAAGTGAACAGAGAGTTTACTTTTGAATTTTGTAGGTACAGGGGAAATACACTCTTTGAAGGGAAGGTTATGGGTAACAGCTAAGTAGATGTTTGTAGATGCTACCTGGGTGGAAGCCAGCATACTTCAGTGCTGTCAGTTCAACTATGTTGCTAGCCAGTGGTATGACCTTGGGAAGATGGTTTGGTCATTTCTGGGCTTAGTTGGTCAATGATGAGTGGCATGAAAGAGGTGGATGAGGTTTTTGGTCCTTTTCTTTAAGGGGCCTCAGAATGATTGCCCAATACATATGAGTAAATCCGTAAGTCAATTAACACCATGCATTTGCCACTGTTCTTCAATTTACTTGAGATATTACTGAGATTAGTATAATATGTATTTAAAAGTATACTGCATTCAAAGTGGTTCTTTCATTATGCAGTATATTAGTCAACCCATGCTCAAAAGAACAATTACTAATATATGTAAGGGAGTTATGTTTTTGTGTATTTTTGTTTTGTTTATAAATTAAAAATTAGTACTTACATTATAAAAGGAAAGGAACAGTCAGACTAATTGATCTGGAAGACCCTTACAGCTACGGTATTCAATAATTTTTTTGATGCATGCTAACCACACATTAGTTTCTCATCTCTAAAACCTCAAAGATTTACTAAAATGATATAATCAGAGTTTATAAAAGTACAGTTTGCAGTGGATATTGAAGATTTGCTGTCTGCAAAATATGGATGTGAAGTCTGGAGCGCTTCTTTAGGAGAGGGCTCAGCTCTGCCTTGTTTCCATCTGTATTCCTGGCACCTTGTATATATCTTTAAGTAGTTCGTGTCTATTAAATATTCATTTCTGAATATATCTCTCAAAACAAGTCCTGGTAAGAGTACTAATCATATTTTCAGCTAACCTTACTTCCTCCAATATTCCTTTAGGGAAAAAGTTATAAGTATAGCCAAGAGGAAATTGATAAATTAGATAGAATCATTTCCTTTGGAAAAGATTATTGGATTTGAACAAAATTTCAGTTGAAGTTGTTTTAAACTACATAAATAATTTGAGGACATTTAAAGTATGGCACTATAGACTATCAGTTTATATGTAACTTTTTGGGAAAAAGAGATTGTGAAAAAACTAGATACTTCTATGTGGAGAGGCCCACAATAATCATTTAAAAATTTCCTTACATCTAAGAAATGTTACTGACTATAAGAATAATTAAAATGTGAAGATTATATAATTATAATACGAAGAAATGTACACAATTGGTTATACTTTCTACATTGTGACTGACTATTTCTGTTTGATTTTTTTTGTGTGTGTGGTAAGTTATCTGGAAGGGTTTTATTGTGTTTCTGACTCCTTATTTGAGGCTCTAAAATTTTTTTCCAGAAATTTATCAGTTCATAGTGCCCTATGTGGCTTAGAGTCAAAGAAGTTTGTTTCACATTTAGGCTTTTATGCAGTTTTTTCCAGCTGTTCTTTATTATAAAGAAGTCTTCTGAAGTGTAATTTTGAATGGCAAGTAAAGGGAACATACTTTCCTGATCTGTTGCCATGTTTCTCTTTTCTAGTCTATGTATGCTTAGTTAAGAGAAAGAACAAATAAATAAAACTAAGGCATAGTTGTGTAGGTTTTTATTTGTTTACAAAGCTCTTTTAGAATAGTTACTGTGTAAATTATACTTAAGTGTAATGATCTATGTATTAATTGTTTTTAAAGTCAGCCAAAACTGACTTGTTTGAATTTGTACAACAGTTTTTACCTGCACCCACCATAAAACCAGTGCTTTCTCTCATGGTACACAGTATCTGCTTCCACTTGTTTTTCACTTCCACTGCTTTGTGTCATTGTGATCTTTAGGTAAGGACAGACAGCCCCCAGTTTAGAAACACTCAGCTTGCTGAGAAGGTGGCTGCCATGGAACACTCCCTACTCATCCCTGAGGGAACCCTTCCCCACCACTGGGTGAGCTGCTGGTGCTGGAGACCTTTACTCCCCTATCTGCCTACTTTGGGAGCTACCCAGCTCACCAGACCCTGTAGGACAGACCTACAGCTAGGACGTTTCCTCCCGCATCACTCTCAGTGTCCACTGTCTATGGGCCTTCGAGTCCAGGAGATGAATGGCCGTGTTGTTAAGTTCCTTGTGCTATGAACGCACTATGTTCTAGGTTAGAAAAGATTCGCTGAGTTAGCTAAGAGACGTTCTCATGATTTTCAGTTTAGTTTGGAAAAAATTGTGGTGCAAGTGTCAGATTCATAAATTAACTTTCAAATACCTTCGTATGTTCAGGACTTCTTATATATGTCTTATTTCTGACACTAGGTATCCATCCTCATTGTGCAAGGACAGTTGCTTAAAAAGTTCTTCTGGTCATTTTTATTTATATACTCAAAAATGTAGTTCATTTTTTTGAGTACCAGTCTATCCCTCCATGAAAAAAATTTATAGTTTAATCTGATGGGAAACAGTCTCTTATTTCTTTAATCCATTTTTGTCAATTCAGCATTATAAATTAGTTCCTTCTTATCCATTAAACCTAATTAATCAAAGTAGTATTTAATTTTCTCTGACTTACTGTCTGGTTTAATATTTTTGCCAGAGAGTCATCTTTCCATTTTGACAAATCCAGTAAGTCTGCTGAGGAAATTGTGTTTGTAAATTTTACATTCTATCCTTTCTGAGGGGAAGAAAAAGATGAGAGAAACAATAAAAGTCTGAGTATTTGCAGCCCAGATTTGCCGGCCCTTCTGTGCAACATGGTTATACGTTCCCTCTCCAAGGGTTCCCATGATGAAAGTTTGGTCAGCATTATTTTTTGTTTTGTTTTCTTTTTGTTTTTAAAATTGGACCAGAAGAGAATATGTATGTCAGCAGATGATGACAATGAAGTCTTGCCACACATTTGAAAGTATTACAACCTTACATGGAAGGAATATGGATTTATGTATTGAGGTATTTGAGGCATAGAGAGAAGTATTATTTTGTTCTCCTTAACCCAATGTAATAAAAAGATTGGATGAAGAGAGTCCCAGGAGTAAAAACCCAATGTGTCAAAAGGGTGTCATTGTAGGAGGGCATGGTGCCAATGGTGCTCAGACTTTGTGGTTTGTTTGTGTTGGCATGCCGGCGTGTATAGAGGGCATTTAAAAATACTCTGGGATGTGAGAAAGTGAGAAGATGCCTTGGGTATTTTAATTCGATTACTGATTCTGTTAGAACATGTGCTTTTGCTTTCTTCAATCAGGCTTGTTGTGTTTACATCGTTCTATCTCTGTCCCTCCCGTGGCGTGGCGAGAACGGCATTATGCTTTGCCATGCTTCTCTTCACACAGATGCACAGCCCTTTGTGTGCTTTGCATTAAACTTGTCTTTCATCCTGTCTTTTGTTTCTTTTGCAAGGAAATTGATCTCATAAAGAATGCTATCAAATTCATCAACTGGCAAAAGATATTTGAAAAGTATAAGGAAGAGACACAAAAAGGATGCAGTCGTAAGCTTGACCGTTTCTGTGGCTTAGCAGAAAATATGAAATCTGGCCATATGCCATTAAATCACTCCGGGCATTACTAGCCAAAGAATTTCACAATGTGGATAACCTCCAGCCCTCTGACTGTATGCAAAGTAGGAGGCCTGAATAAGAGCATTGTGTTATAAAACCTTAAACTGGAGGGAGACTAAAAAGCCCAATCTCTCTGGTTATTTTGGACATTCAAATGCTGTCTAAGAGAAAAGAACTCATTATGACTCAGTTCCGTTAATTAGACGTAAATTACCATCCTTTGTCTGACACAAATGAAGGTGAAGGGAACTCTGCAAGACCAGAGGATACAGAAATTCTAATGAGATGAGAGCATGGGCTGGGAAAGAAACTGAATACAAGGAGCCATTCAACTGGAGGCAAGCCCTTAGTGTGCCTTGTGTATGAGCAAAAAGCAAAAACATACATTTGTAATTGTCCCAATTCATATACTATTTAGAATCATGGTTAGTGTCTCCCAGAGCTCAGAGGGTCCTGATTTTTACAGGATGTGAGGCTGACCCAGGAAATTTACTCTTCTATTCCTGATTACAGTCTGAAGATTTTTTTGTTGTGTACACAGTCTGTTCTCAGTGACAGACAAAAGACCTCAAAAATGGATGAATTGTAGGTAAATGGACCTTTTACTTAAAAACAGTAAAAGCTTAATAAATAATGGAAATGGCCAAAGTTTGACTAGGAGACTTAAGGAGTTAAACAGAAGCAGAGGAATAGTTTCAGCATAACAGTAACTGAAGAATTACAGAATTCTGATGTCGGAAAGCACTATAGGGTAATTCTGGAACTAAAAAAGCTACTTCATTAGGCTAAGAAAATAGTAACCCCCTTAATTCCTTCTTTAGAAATATATAAACACATTTCCTTAATTGCATCAACTTCTCAATTGCAAACCAGGTTGTTCCAGAGTAAATTTAGTCTTACTGTTACTGTCTGCTAGAAAGCTGAACTTCTCCCTTGTGTTAGGCAGAAATTAACATGGTCTCAAAGGTCCTATAGTCTGGTCACTAAATGTCATTAGTTTCTAAAACAAGTTTATAATGCAGTGGTGAGCATGCTTCCA
This sequence comes from Lyroderma lyra, assembly GCA_004026885.1. Lineage (NCBI taxonomy): Eukaryota > Metazoa > Chordata > Mammalia > Chiroptera > Megadermatidae > Lyroderma > Lyroderma lyra. Next base: position 14,496 of record PVJL010002061.1, on the reverse strand, counting down.
GGTGGTAACATTTTTATTCCTCCTTTGAGTAGATGACTGCAATAGGAGTTTATAACCTGTATCCTATGGCATTTGCTTATTACTTCACATGATCCAAACACTAATTTCATAGGAAATTATAATACTATAAATACTTAATCAGTTCATTCATTCAGCTCATTAAGCACTTATTAAATCCCAAACACAGTGTTATGCATTAGGAATTCAAGGATTAATATGACCCCAGTGCTGGGAAAAAGGATAAGAATACAGGACCAGATTTAGAAGGAAGTCCTCTCAGAAATTTGACTTTGAAATATAAACATGACATTAGTCAATGCTAAGCAGATCTTGAACACAGTTTTGTGAAGAAGAGGTTACATCTGGGCCAGTAGATCCAGATGTGGAAGCCACCAGTAGGATAATGCTTGTTGATACCATATGGTAGGTAGTTGATGAATTCATACAAGATGAGTGAGAATGATGTCCTCACAATTAAGATTTAAGGGGCAGGTGGACATTTAAGAGCCTAAGATGGAAAATCAAGCCTGTTCAGAGACGTGGGAGGGAAAAGTATAATGCAGTGTTATGGTTGTCAGGTAAGACGATCTTCAGTCTTCTCTCAGTATGTTTGAGTTGTGGGGTGCTTTTGTCTGTCAGTATGTGTGAGTTGTGTGTGAGGGGAGAGGAACTGCCAAGTAGAGATGAGAAGTATATTAAGATAAGACCTGGGGAGAAAAGTGGCCATATTTGACCTATTTTATGGTCTGTGTACAGGAAAATGTAAATATAGAAGTTGAAAAAAAGAAGGGTCAGGGAGTGGTCCACCTATGCCTCTCGGTGAGTCAGGGTCAAAGACAATTCCAATTGTAAGACTTGTCAAGAACAGGAAGAGAGGATTAGCAGCTGGAGTCCTGGAGTTAGGAATGGGGGTGAATGTCTATAGGTTTGTAGATAGATGAGTGGGGAATTGAACTTGACCATGGCTGATGACCTCCATCTTTCCAAGAGAGTTGTGGTCCAGGAAGACAGAGTCACCTGTAGGGTGGGCCCGAGCCTAGTAACGATACAGTATGGTCTCTGAGGGAATAGAATAAAGAGATGTAACCGGGCAAAAAAGAAATCATGGCTACTGGTTACCCAATTAGGACTCAAGGCTTACATTGGAGGAAATATATAGCTGCAAGATTTTTGTCCAGAAACTCTCAACTTCCTGCATCTGACTGAGAGATGGTACTTTGCTACGTGGTCTCAGTTTTGAGGTTTTGCTGGGTGGGTGAGGTTGAAGGAGCAGACCAAAAGGGAACAAACAATTGTTTAGCTGGCCTGTAAGTTAGTAAGTGTGGCCTGAGGATTAAGTACGCTGACCGTGATGTGATGGGGTGGGTCGGTGCAGGTGTGTGTGTGTATGTGTGTGTGTGTGTGTGTGTGAGTTTTGCACTGCCTCAGTATTCTTCCTTCTCTATGGAAGTGTTGAATCTGGCTTTCTTTCCCATGTAGCTTAAAGAAAGTGGGTGAACAGGGTGATTGTTTGGCCATTTCTTAGATGCTTAACAGCAGATGAAGACACAAAAAGCAGCTCCTGAAATGTTGGTGATTCTTAACTACTATTTGGTCCTCTTGAGTCTTCTAATAAAAACCAAAAAACAACACATGAGACAAGAAAACTCCTTCCCTGTTGTGTTTGTGCTCAGTCACTTTTTTTTTTTTTTGCAGAACCTGCCCTATTGGAGTCCTTAGAATTCTGCGTAAGGGGTAGACTTTTGTCTTCAGTGTTGGTTGTTCGTTTTCAGATAGACTTAAAGACAGTAGCATTGCATTTGAGTGATATGTGTAAGAGCTCAGAGGCTAATAGGTATACAGAGAAATAAATAAATAAGATTCATTTATGCTGGCTGCTAACACTACTTCATGTACTGTTGACATTTGGTAATTTGAATTTGTCAGACAAAAATCTTCATGGCTGATTTGCTTACTGGCTACCCAAGGCAGGCTTCAGATTATGTGTGAACCAAGCTGGAGACAGCTCTCTAAACTCTGCAAAATTGCTCTCTGCTGAACTCTGCAAAATAGATAGAGAACTGAATAACACAAAATATGTGCCTTCCCACACCCATGTAACAATGTGAATGTGATGAGTTGATCACAGAGCCAATCTAGCGTGTTCTCCAAATGCTGAATTTAGGACCGTAATTGCCAGCCCCAACTTAATATCTATGCCTGTGTCCATTTGCACACAAGAAAAACATGGTTTAATTCATTTGACTATGTTTTCATTCAGCTTTAGAATGTATCATACCTTTTAAGAATGAGAGACATATTGAAATCAAGGTGTGGGGAGCTTATCAGTAAACCTGAGCCTGAAAATTAGGAAAATCTGGGTTCTAGTTCTTGTTCAGCAACTAATCAGCCTTTTGACCTTGGGCACATCACATACCTCTGTGTCTTAGCTTCCTCAGCCATAAAATGATCTTTAAGACGTTTTCTAGCTCTTAATTTATGATCCTTTAAGTTGTGTTTGAAAGATTTTTAAAAACAATTTTTTTTCTTTCTGTTTTCTACTCAGGTCAGTGTGGCCCAGATATTTTCCTGGTATAACAGTATTTATGCTCCAACTGTAGACTATCCAGGTTTCTGTTGGATCAAAGCTTTTCCTTTTTAAATTCTGAGACTTCTGTATACCCTGTGACTTTTGGCTATTTGTCTATTCATTAGCAGCACCCTGGCAGAGGTGGACAGGGACAATAAAAGAGGAAATTAAGGCAAGGTGCTGCAGTCATCTTGGTCCTGCCTGATGCTGAAAATGAGTTTCTTGGGGGGCATTATCTTTAGTTACTTAATTACACTATCTGTGTCTCCAGCAGCTAATTGAGGGAATGACTCTGCAAACAGATCAACAGCAACAGACATGTACCAGGCCTTCTCCCCTAAGCAGTCCGTAGGCAGGAAATTTAATATCAGCATTCTTTTCTGCTCAGTTGGCATAAATTGTTACTTGCTTTTAGGCTGCTCACAAAGTATTTTTAGACCCCTTTAGTTTCGTTCACTGTGAAGAAGAACAACAAACCGTACTTCTGTAGTCATAGATCAGGGTGGGAAACTACCTTGGAGTTGGTACAGCCCGGCCTTCCACCCGGGCTGATGAAATTCTCCCCTTAAGATAATGATGTTCCCTCTTGTCTATGAGTATTGATAGCATTTTTCCTGTACTTAGTCTCTGTGCCCTAAATAATTAAAAATGTTTTTAAAGTGTATTTTCTATTTTCATTAGATTCAAGAAACTAAAGCTTAAGTGCAATTAAGAAAATAGCCATTTAAGGAACATCTGTGTGCTCATAAAACAATATGTGTAAGGCACTGTTTTATAATGTAATATAAAAATAGGATTAATGAAAGGTTAAGAATGGCTCTGTGAATCTTTGAGCAATTTTGTAGGAAAAAATGTAAATTAATTTTTGAATGAGGTGCCTATTAAAACCTTTGGTGTGACAAAAAATACTTAATAGGAATTAGATTCACTGTGGCTAGTCAGCATCGACTTAGGTCACTCGGGTCTCCAGGGGAGAAGTGTGACCAGGCCTGTCAGTATTGGGTGCCAGTTTAAAAACTTAAAAAACAAAAAATAAAAAACAAGGAGGATGTGATCCTTATAATTATTAAGTGAAACTATTTGGGTTAGTCATTCGGTAGCAGTAAGCTTGTCAGTACTTTATAGCAATATTTTCTAGGCTATAAACTTAATCTTGGACTTGATTACATTATTTGAGGAGTTGATATGGGAAAGAATGCTATTCAAGAGCTGACCATGAAGAACATGCTAAACTCTGTCTTTCTTATCTGCTTATGCTATGTATTTTGATCAAAGAAGTAGCCTGTTATAAAATGTTTCACCTTTGGCAGACATCACGCATATGCATTTCATTACCTAATGCCAAATTGTATGTGAGGTGCAACAGCCACTCAGCTAACCATTTAAGCATGTCAACATGTGCCAATGCAAGTAACATAGAAAATAATTAATTTTATAAATGCTGTGTTATCATTATTCAGGAAGTTCTTATGAACAATCCTGAAGCCAAATGGTATTTTCCCCAAGAAGCATTGTTACATATGATCTTTTACTCAAATTATGGAGAAAATTTACTTTTGTAGAATGATCTAAGACTTAAAGATTTATAATATGGGAACTTGCAAAACATCAGGTAAAATGTTACAACTAGTTTGTAAAAATCTTTAAATATAGCCTCCTATGTGAGGGATTCCTTATAATTTTAAAACACTTTCTAAAAGTTAATGTTAATATCTAGGTATAAGTTATTTGCTTTTTTACGGAAATACTTTAAATGGCTCTACTCAGGGCTTCAACAATATATTAATCAATGAATATTTATTTTGACTAGTACTTTACAAAGTGCTTCAGGGTGTAAGATGGGACTTGTCCTAAAGAAATAAAATATAGCTGGGGAGAATAACTAACATAACTAAACCATTCCGAAGCAATTAAATGCTTAATTGTTAGAGTTAAAGGAATCCGGAAGAGGAGAGATTATCCTGACCTAGATGGACAAATAGTGTCTTGGGCTGCATCAGGAATGATGAGGCTGGGTGTGAGTGATGTCCGTGGGTTAGGAGACTTCACATACAGTTAAGCTTCTCCAGCAGCCTTATCTCAATGAGGAGCCCAAGGCTCAGAGCCTATTCATTCACCCTGGATCACAAAGCTACTCAGTGGGCCTCTTGCCTGCTTTTAGGGTAAGAAATCATTTAAGATGAAAGGAATGCTTGAAAACAAGGCACCTAGGTAGTCGGCACAACTGAGCTTCCCAGGAGTTAGTAACTGCTAAGCTTATAGGAAATCTGTATCACCAGAAATCTGAATTAACGAAGCACGACCCTTTCAAGTATTGTTAACTGTTTTTCCTTGTATTATTACAAGGTGTGGAATATCCTAGGTGCTCAGTAATAGCTGATTAAGTAAGGAGGAGTTGCATCTTTCCCACTTTATCTATAACTTAAATTAGGTTGGTCATTGGGTTAAATTTTAGCATGAACGTGATTTCACAAATAACCTGTAAGTATTAGATGAAGAAAATAACTTGAAAAGCTATAAAAATTATTATGATTTGTTTCAACAGTTTTGATAATCAAAGATTTTGGAATTTTTAAAAGTATATTTTCTTTTTCTCTGTTGTCTTGTGCTGCCTTAATTTTTGGAAGATCTAATTATTAAATTTTTGCGGTAACTTCGAACAACTTCAAAATTGAGAAGTAAGGCATCTTTATAGCATGTGTTTAACATCACTTCCGGTGTGAAAGTTGTGTTTAACTTCTGTGGAATTTTAATTTCACTTTGAATAGGAATAGGGCATATTTGATGTGGCCTTATTAAGTAAGAAATGAAAACAGACTATTTCTGCATTCAAACGTTATTCGTGCTTTGCAGCATGTCTCTGCGAGGTCTCTGGGCTTGCGTTAGATTTTAGGTAGTGACTTCAGTATTCATTGCTAATTTCCCTTCAGCCTTAAAGCAAGTGTCTTTTTGGTTTATGCTTTACCTTCAGGGCCTTGTCTTTCCTTCACCTTCTGGTAATTACCAGAATATTTCTCTTTCTCTTCTGAGAATCAGCCCTGTTTCCTCTTCATGAGGAACCTGTCATTAGTCACTGGAACCACGTCAGGATCCCTGAATCAGACTCTGGGTGGTGTCATTCCAGAAAATTTCAGCTTATGTGTTAGATGTTGGAGGATATTTTCCTGATTGCATGTTTCCCTTTACTAAACCTTTATTTTTTATTACTTATAACATGAAGGACCACGAGGAAGGAGAACTGATTCTGGGTAGTGAACACACAATGCGATATGTAGATGATGTATGAGTATTACAGAATTGTGCACTTGAAATCTGTATAATTTTACTAACCAGTGTCACCCCAATAAACTTAATAAGTTTTACTAATAAAATAAAAACCAGTAAAAAATAAATTAAGATTCTGTGATCATATGACACATTTTTTTTTGGGGGGGGGGGAAATTACTTTTTCAAAAGGCTACCCACTGTATCTTTAGAATTAAAGTTTCTGTCACAGGGCACTGCTTTACCACTGCAGGCTCTGGTTTCAGGAGAATGTCCTGCTTGACAGAGCTGTCCCTATTCAAGGACATGTCATCTTGCCTCTGACTTGATAGCGGAACTGCAATTGGGAATCTTTACCACTTTAAATTATTGACCAGAACATCATTCATTCTTTCTTTTTTTTTCTTTTAAAGTAAATTGATCCTTCAAAGAAAAAAAATTTCATTGAAATTATGAAACTTAAAGCTATGATCTCTTAAAAAGCCAAATAGTACACAGCTACATAGAATCACAAGTAATGGGAGAGACCCACAGATAGCTGAGCATGTATTTTGAATGTATACGGACAGGACTCAAACCCACACAAGGTTAGAAATCTAAACTTTCCAATGCGCCTTTATTGTAAAATAATGTTTTCTGAATATGTTGCCATATTTTTAAGAATTAATGTAGAAATTAAAGAAAAGGCTAGAAAGTGGTTAAAGAGGGTTTTTATAATCTATAGCGGAGATTAAAATAATGGTGCTTGGGAGATAACAATTCCCTTCCCCTCCCCCTCCCAAGATTAACCTTCACATTTTTAAAAACTATTGTACATGTGATTTTTTTTTTCCTGTTCATACATTTGTGCTGCCCGTGTACTCTTGGCACATTTCAATAAAATTGTTGGGAAAATAAACATAGCAAAAAAAAAATGGTGTTTGTCTCATCTATGAATGATGAAGAAGAGAATCACTTTTTTACTGCAGCTTTATTTTGAAAAATTAAGCTAAGCATAGGAAGGCGTCTTAGACAATTTAGATAGCTAAATGGTAGACTATTTTAATTATTTATTTAGCAAATATTTGTTGAGCACTTACTAAGTTGCCAGATGCAAAGATGAATAAGAAGCATTCCTGTAGGCTTAAGGAACTGAAAGCCCATTAGCAAAGCAGGTAAGCGAATAATTACAGTTCAATGAGTGTTCTCTCTGATTAATGTGTGGAGGAATGATGTTATTAATGTCCAGAGGAAAAGTCCCATTCAAAGTTATCACAGATTTGATTGTTCAACCCAGTGTGAAATAAGCATGCTCATGATGGAAGAGTGAGCAGTGTGCTTTGGATGCATAAAAGACGGGGATTAAACTTCTGGGGGGAAGGGCATAGAAAGCTTTTGATGTGTGGAAATGTTTTTCTAGGGTCTTGAAAGATAAGTAGGAGCTTTTCAGCTGGAGAAGTGTATTTCAGGCAGAAAAATATTCAATGTGCAAATGCTGGGGTGCTTGAAAGCACCCAGTATTGGGAGAGGAGGGGTTAGTGTAGCTGGGATATTGAATGTGAGGAAGCGGAAGGTTAGGAGGTAAGGCAGGTGCGTAAGATCAGGAAGTGTTTTGTCCTGAAGTCGAAGACGGCATCCTTCTACTTCTTTATCCCAGTATCCCCGTTAGTCACCAAGAATGGCCCTTACCACCTAAACCTCTTCAGTTAAGTTCTTCCCCAACAACCTACTTTTCCCATTGCCGAAGTGCTGCTGGCCCCTCTTTTTTTAAGACATTAATGAAGAAAGTGATTCATGAATCTCTATCTTCATTTGTATATGAACATCAGTATTCTCTTTGTATGAATGAAATAAGTGTAGTGTTTGCCCAAGACCAGAGCTTCACAGGCAGATCTGAAAAGTTCTTTCAGCTCTGAAGGATCCTTTCAGTTAATCTGGAGAGTTCTGAAAGCACAGAATGGGTCTCGGAAAATACATTCCAAGATTTCATGAAAACTGTTTGCATGTTAAGTGGAAATGCAAAAGGATGTAATATATCCTATATGCAAGGACAGTTTTCAAGTAGTAAGAACCTAGGCTGTGGCATTGATGGCTCCTTGTACGAAGCTTACATCCAAATTTGGTATTCTCTAAAGACGGGATAATCACTCTCCAACTTGATAGCCAAGTACTTCCTTCCTTGCAATGGCCACAGATTTGATTTAGTGTCTAGAATTTTGCAAAGCTCCCACTTTATCGGAGAATAAATGTTAGTGATAACCACCGTTCTTTTTCTTTTGCAACAGGATAAATGTTTGCAATTTCTTTTATTTTTCCTCCAGATTTTTGGAGGAACTTAAAGAAGAATGACCTTTCCAAGTTTTTAGACAGCACTGTAGAATCCTGAGTCTAATATAAGCAGGAATTTTAAGATGTTCTTGTATAGGGATTTCCTTTATTAAAGGGTTTTTTAAAAATCTTATTTTAATTTCTAATTCGATAACATCTTCCTTTATACATTTTCATTTTTTTCATTTTGAAGATTTTGTAAGTCTCCAATATAATTCATTCATTTACTATTTATTCCAAACGTTATGACTTCTACTATTATAAACAAGCAGAATGGTATGCTGTTCCTCACTTTTTTTAAACCAGTTTTAATATACTTAAAACAGCAGTGTGGCCAGTGTGCCAGAAAACAATAATTATCTAAAATTGGAAAGTTAAAATTAATATTTTTTGCCCATTGGACTATTTGATGCAAATAATACCCAGGTTTCATTCTTAAAGTGGAAGATGAATAGATATTTCTGTAGATGATGATGACTTATGATTATAATAATGATGGTAATGATAATGGCAAAACTTTATTGAGGACAAGAGATGGATACTATATAGAGTTTCATCATCTCATTTAATTTTCACACTTGTTTTTCATTTATCAGAGATTGGCAAAGATGTTTGGGTATAATTTTGTGACAGATCTGATTAACTAATAATCAGTGTCTTCCTTAAAAAAAGAGTGTTTTTCCAACATGAGAAATAAAAGGGCCTCTTTCAGTGAAGATTTAAATTGTATCATGTTAGTTATTAACATGCAAAATGTGAAACTAGTTAAACCTTTCTTATAATACATGTCTCATGTAACTGTAATATCAAAGTGATTTTAAGCATATACCAAAAACTAAAAACCCATTACAATAGAAATTAGAGTATAAATTCAGTGTCATGGATGATGATATTTTGTTGAAACTAACACTGTACAAAGTGTGTCTGTGTTACGATAGGGGGTTCAGTATTATGTATTTGTGTGTCATGTGATAACCAACTTTCCTCGCTGCTTTCCTCATTTAAACAACTTCAGAACTTCAGACAGCATAGTATGGCCTCATGTGACCTTTGCTTGACAAGAGTACTATCTACATATTAAGTCCACCTTTCCATGACTACTTTGTGCCTTAGTACATATGGACACAGGTACTCTTCTTAACTTCAAGAATAATCATGTCAATTAATTCAAAATTTAATTTTAAAAGTTTTTATAAAGAATTTGTAGTTTTCCAGAATCCCTTAGCCACATCTTCCTGCTTTCCCTCCCCCTGACATGCTAATAAAATTAATACTGTGGAAATAATAAGATAATGGATGGCTTGCCACTGTGCTAGGCTCTTTAGGTGCACTATCTCATTCAATCTTGCAACACCCCCAGGATCTAGGTAGTCTTGTTATTCCTTTTTTTTTTTCATAAGGACACATATTAACTAAATACCTCCCAAGGTCATAGGACTAGTAGAAAGTCCAACTGAATTTGAACCCAAGTGCTGCTTTCACCCCAGAGCCTATAATACCCTTATGAGTAGTTTCATTTCTATAAAATAATTCTACTAATATGTATAATGTACCTTCCAGTGTACCAGATACAAGGAGGTCAAACGTTTCCTGAATATTATAATCTCTACAACAATCTCAGCATAGTGATACTGTCTTGTCTTTAGCAAGCTGAAGAGGCTCAAGGTCACTCTTAGAAAGTCACCCCCCATCGTAAAAGTTACAAACATTTAAAGACTCATTGTAAGGAAAGTTTTAAAAGCAGAATTTAAAATAGTGCCTTCCTTTTCTAGAACGTCAGGAGCTTGATTTACATTTTTCAAATAGAAACAAGAGATCCTATATTTGTATTGATTTCTTTTAAAATAAAAACTTTAAAAATGTTATTAAAAACATGCCTGTTAAGCTTTTTAAAGGCCCTTATTGTATATGACCCTTGACAAAGGATATGAAACAAATACCCTATGAAACGCAGTTGTCTACATTAAAAACATTTTTGGTCAGCAAATTTTGTGGAAAATGTATTGATGTAGTAAATATTTCATTTACTAATAGGGCTATTTGGGAGATTTGTTTACGCTAGAGAAATAAAGGAAATGTAATCCAAATTAGAGCCATAATGATTCTCATTGATATTTTTGCCAGTACACTCTGGCATATATGCATCTATAAAATGATTATTTTTTTCAAAGAACATTTGGTATCACCAACTAAATAATTTATGTGAGATTATTGACAATTAGTATACTGATGTTTCAGACAGTAATAGGAACTTGCGGTGAGTGAGTATATATGAACTTATGTGTACATACACACATAAGCATGTATGTAACCCACAAATCCAACTAGGGTTTATATGCTTTTGAACATTGATGGATTTTTGGTTTGAATAAGAGATTCAATGTCAAATGTGGCTCTCTTCAAGACATACACTCTGCAGTCATTGACTTTAGCAATTAAGTGGCCCTTAGTGCCTTATCAAGAGTAATATCATTATTCCTATTGCCTTTTGAATTTCTAGGATCCTAGAAGAGAAATTACATGATGAAAAAGTCTCATAAACTAGTAATTTTTTCTGATGACATTGGAACTACTGTAGGCATTATTATTGCCTCCCTTAGAGCAGGGCTGGGCAAGACATCGGTTGTGGTCCACTGATGGACTGCCAAGCTATTAGGGTGTGACCACTCGAAAAATAAAAGAAATAGCTGGTGGACCACGACACTTGGAGAAGTAGCTCTTGCCCTGAAAATGTCTGTCCAGGGCAGCCTTAGAGTTAACGGTGTAATCCCTGTGTATGAGAAGGAGCCAAATTGCAGGTAGAATGAGAAACTAAGCAGGGAAAAAGCATTATTCATGCTCCTTCAAGGAAATGGACAGTAGACGCAGGCTCATCTAGAATATGTAAGTAACAGGATTTATCTTAAGAAGCTTATAAACAAAATTACTTGGGTTGGTTGCTTATTAAGAAAATGTGTGCCAACTTATCAGAATGCCAGTGGTTTGTTAATTGTTTAGCAATAAGAAGGAAGGTTTAATTCTTTCCCTGCTTTAAGGCTAATGGGAAGATAAGCGGTGGAAGTGGGGAGAGCAGGTCAGAGTCCTGCTGTTTCAGGAAGCCATTCTGCTGTGAGTGCACCCTGATGGATAATGGAGTGACGGTTACGCTTATGGACAGATGTCCCTCCCATCTGAGTTCTCTGGTCCTTGCAGTCACTCACACTCACCCTTCTTATACTTCCTACTTCATTCTTCAAGGAGCAGAGAGTGACCTTTGAGCTTGTACATGCCTACATTTTTGCTCACTAGCATTTTTAGTCTGTCCCTTTAAGAATGGGATATACATATTTTCCCACATTCTTCTTCTTACTTAAAGGAAAAGAAGAGAAGGAGAGTGAGGAGGGAGGGAGCAAAAAATTGGCAGAAGAGCCTAAAAGAAAATGAGTTTGACAGATTTGTTCATTTCCGGATTTTTGTCTTCCTGTTTCCTAAATCTGTCAGAAGAGCTAAGGCCCTGCCCCCACGATGAATAAAATCCCTGAGGCCACTGTCTGTAAAGTGGGGAGATACACATCATTTCCTCTTCAAATTATCAGATGAAGATCCATGCAGACAGAACCAAGACACAAATCATTATCTTCAAATTATTGGCGGGAAATCAAATTAATGCTTGAGGCTTTAAAATGGGTGGGCTAATGTGGAGGAGAAAATAATTGAAAAACAGAATGTCTCATGAATAATAAATAAGTAAAATCTAGTTGCAGTTTAATCCTACCGCAAATGGATTGCTAGTGATTAGTGGTGTGGTGTGCTTTTTACCATTTCCTGATATTTCGCCTCTCTACCTGTACTGCCTCTTCAAACATATGTGTCTTGTGATGTTTAGTTACTCGTTTACACTTTTGTGTCCAGTTAGGCCACAAGCTCTGTGAGAGCTGGGACCAGATGGGCTGCGTTCTCAGTGCCCAACTCATACTAGATGTTCCAGAAGGCTCCTGCGTGTATCGGAAAAAAACCAGCAGTTTTTATTTTGCAGAGATGGTCTGATTTAGTGAGGGGTCCAACTTTGCAATGGAGGCAAGACTGCTAGGATTCTCTTCTCACATGCTGTGGTTGGACATTTTACTGTTTGCACACTGTCCCTGGCTCGTTTAGGGGCTGGTTGATCGTAGTCTCCTGTTGCATGATGGAATGAGCACCTGGCCTGGAGTCAGTGAAACCCCTGTGCAGATCTCATCTCTGCTCCATCCTGGAAGGCCCTTAGTAAGTTTCCTCACTTCCCCTCAGCAATTAAGTATGGTAATTATACCTACCTCACTGAGTTGTAATATAACTCAAATAGTAACTATAAAAGCACTTTATAAAGATGGTAGTTGTAGTCGGGCTTGCAAGAGGGCAAAACATTAGCTGCATATACTATATTTCCTATGCAACTTTTACTCTTGGCAAGGTATCTTATATAGAGGAGGATATATATGCAAGAATATGAGCTGTCTGGAAAGTATCCAGCCATGTAATATGAAAAATAGAGGCATTTATAGCTGGATTTTTTCCAGACAGCCCACGTAGATAGTATATATTTTCTTGACCTCCAGAACTCCTGCCTGCTTCAGAGCCCTGTCCCTAACCACACCCCGATTGTTCCTGCTCTCTATTCTATGCACATAGGGTTAGCTGTCTGATTAGTTGCCTTTCTTTTATTCTTCTGACCCACCCCTGCCTATTGGGCTTTTGTGGTGGCTGTCAGTATACTGGAGACTGACAGCCTAACCTTGATATTTTTGTAATATTCTCTTTTGGGAAGCTAGTATCACATTATTTTGGAGTTCCCAGAGAAACCAAACCTTTTGAGGGCTGTTTAAGTTGAAATGGAGAACTAGGCAACTCATTCCTGAGTTGTGTCTGGGTAAGTTGGACTGTCAGCACTGAATGAGCTCAGGCTCACTATGGTGGTGACTCTACCCCCACATAAGACATGGTGGATGCCTTCACGCGTCTCACATTCTGGTGGGAAGGCAGTTAATTCCTTCTGGGTGCACTATAATACAGGTTATCGGATAGGCCTTTGAGAGCCCAGGGACTGGTTACTGATAATCTCTAAGTGAGATTCAAAGGTTATCTTTTAGTCCAAGATCTTAGGATGGAATGCATAAAATAATCCACCTGAAAGAGGCTGAGGTGCCCTGGAAAGTATCATTCAAGTGAGTTGGTTGTCATGGGATATCATGCTTCTGGAGACTTGTAGCTTGGAATGAAAAAAAAAATGTGGTTACTATTACAGAAAGAGTACATCATTTGGAGAAGTGTAGTTCCTTTGGGAAGAATGAAATTCAATATTGAGTGGGAGTAATATTGGAGGTTCAGAATAAAATGAATTATATTTTCCACTTAAGAATAATTATATAGACCTTTTCAGATGGTTCTTTCAAAAATTTTTGAAGCAGCATGTCAAATTCCAGATGAACAAGACAAGCAAAGGTTAATATCACAGTGCATCAGATTTCCAGAACTGAAAAACTGCAGTTATATAAAGATATTTATATAATATTTTTGCATAAATTGTTAAATAACGTGCATCTCCCAAAGTAAAAAAAAAATATGTCAGTATTACTACAACTTCAAAGTCATTGAACCAAATGAATTTTTAAGATGTTTCTACTTCATATGAAATATCCTCAGTCATTTGTGAGTATTAGTCTTGGAATTAAAGGAGATTCCAGGAATATGCTCCTTATGAAATACTCTTATATGATAATGATGTGCCTTCTTATTCTCCAAAATTAACAAGAGAGAGAGAAACAATACGTATGGTTTATTATATGGTAGGGAAATGACTTGTTTTTTTCCTGACTTAATGTGATTTTCGTGTGTTATTAAATAAGTGTCAGATTAAGTAGCTTTTCACCAGCATAGTGCCTATCGGGGTCATGTCAAATTCGTCACCAGTTCATGGAATAGCATGGCGTCTAGTTCACCATGATGAGTTAGTTTTAGGCCTCTACAGCCTTTCTTTAGCTAGAGACTATTTCTTGTCAGCCTCCTTAAGACCAAGTTTGGTCTTAAAGCTGTGCTGCTAGTCCTGATTGGTAGCAGCTAATGTTGTTATTTTCATGTATGAACATTAGGTGTCATAACCTTACCACAAAGTTTAATGAAACTATTTTGATTATGCTGTTAACACTTCCATTTTTAATATTGCGTGTCTGCATTATCTACTGTATGAGCAAATTCATTTATTTTTCATTTGTTGATAAGTTTTGCACTAGTTAAAAACATTTATCTGTGTGTTCCTTCTCAGAGTATTCAAAGTAGTTTTGATAGTGACATTATGAGTGTTTGTGTGTGCACATTTGTTAATTTCACTTACTTGAAGATCC